>CANUEY010600571.1:0-109942 GCA_948099555.1 Croton setiger
TTTAAAAAATTGTATAATTAATTTAATAATAATTTTAAATAAAAATTTTTTTTTTTTTTTTTTTTTTTTTTTTTTTTTTTTGAGATTAAGGGATGATATTAATTAATAATAAATCGGTAGATATGGAACGACGACGTATGAGCCTTAGATCCTTGCCGACGGACACTGGAACTGGATAGATTGCCTCTGAAGTCTGAAATATCTCACTCACTCATTCTATTCTTAAGTCTTAAACCTTTGCTTGGGTATCTGTTGCCGTAGCTTAGCCATGTCGATTTTTCGTTCATCGCTTATCCATCCTCCTCTCTTACACAAACCCTTTCTTATCACTCTCAAAGACCCATCCTTTGTTTCTCTAACTACCCAATTCAAATCCCACAAATCCTTATCCTATAAACCCAAAACACCAATCATTATAGCCAAATCCAACGGCGGCGACTCAGCAGACGCCGGCGACCGTCTTATCTCTGCCATTTGCTACTTCTACCCATTCTTTGACGGAATCCAATATGGGAAATACGTAATAACCCAATTCTCCCCAATTCAAACCTTTATCCAACCTTTGGTTCCTGCTATAAGAGTGTTCAAGAGCTTTCCTTTAAATGGGTTTTTGGTGTTTCTGACTCTATACTTCGTTGTTGTGAGAAATCCGAATTTCAGTAGGTATGTGAGGTTTAATACTATGCAAGCTATTGTTCTGGATGTGCTTTTGATATTCCCTGATTTGTTGGAGAGAAGTTTTAATCCAAGAGATGGGATAGGGTTGGATTTGCTTATGAGTCTGGATAGTACTGTGTTTTTGTTTCTTTTGGTTTGTTTGATTTATGGGTCAAGTTGTTGTTTGCTGGGACAAGTTCCTAGATTGCCCATTGTTGCTGAGGCTGCTGATAGGCAAGTTCTTTGATTTCAACAAAAAATTACCCAATTTTGGGTTGCTACTTCTGTTGATTGCTACTGTAATAATACATTTATAATTTGTTCATTTTGCTAAAGAAAGATGAAATTAAGGTAGTAATACTAATTTTTGTTACACTTGTTCAAGTAGTTTTTGCTTCTGTTAATTGGTAGTTTATTTGAAATTGGAATATGGCAATCTTAATGATTATGCTCCAGTTGCACTATTTATGATCTTCTAACTATGCGCCGAAAACTAGTTAAATCTTGACACAAATTTAATGAGTTGGTGCTACTATCCAGGACTAGGAAATCTGGAGTTCCAACCATTAACAGGATGCTAAACACATTGAAATAACCTTAATTTTTTTGCGAAATTAACTAGAACTAGAATTACCCTCCATTTAACTTTGTGATTATAATACTCAGATTTACAAGGTTTTATACCAATTGTACCCAAGTTATAGAACAGGATAAAATTGACTAACACTTGAGTGAATAATTAACCTGTGCTGGACCAACTCCAGCTCTTTCCTTGGTGCCAAAAACTGATTAAGATTCTTAGTTCAGTTAGAACCAAGGCATAGCCTAATAGTTAGTGATATCCATTTTCCTAAACTAGGAAATAAAAAAAAAAATTAACTTGAGCTTTTTTTTTTTGATGGAATTCGAAGTATATTCATCTAGTAATATCTGCCAATACAAGATTAAACACAGATTCAGAAGGGGCAGTACCCAACTCCTGTAGTCCAGAAAGGAATGACTAGTTGTGGCTAGAAGATGAGCCACAACATTCTCTGATCTTCAAACAAAAGAAACATAGGACTGTGCAAAAAGAGCTTGAGAGTTGAGAGCAGCTGGAGTGCAATTACATTTTTGACATGAATCAGTTGACAATCTGCTGAAATGGTACCGGGCCGAATTCATTCAGGATCGGACCAAAATTAGAGTCCATGAGCTTGAAGTACTAGGCCTTTTAGTACCTCATTGGGCCTCAAAATGTATTCTGTTGAATGCTGAAGATGAAAAACATTTCCCCAATCCTCAGTCCTCGCTAGCAACTTCCAACTCCAAGTACACATCTCTGTCCAAGTAAATATGGAAGTAGACAAAGGTGTCCTCTTTTTATTTTTGCCAATTAAAAGGGGAGCCTTCCCTATACCAATACATTAGTATTTATGGATGCTAACACCTACCCACCCACTTCAAATTTTTATTTGCATCCCACAAAATCTCCATTATAAAAATACATCACCATGTATCATTGCATTTCATTTCCTATCTTGACAAAACAAAATCAAGAATTCACACATCAACATCACAACCAATTGGCAACCACATCTAATTTTAGCCTATAATTACGCCTACCTAATTCCCATTTATTAATCAAAATCTATGCTAAATACTATCACACATGCATATGATTTCATTGTCAAAGTAAGAGTTTAAAAATTGAAATACACATTAATTTTCGTGAAGTTATTATTTCTTGGTTTTAGTTTTTATGTACTATGATCTGCATGAAGAAATGAAAATACTAGGTGTGCCTTCATAATTAATTACCTTTTTTTCCTAATATCTTAATTCTTATTTATAAGAACATGAATGTGATTAACTTTAAATTTAAATTCAATCTACTGTCTATTTTTATACGGGACAATATAACAAATGTTATTTTTGTGAAAAAAGACAGTAAGAATGAAATCATTAACAAAACAATTTTAATTTGCGGATCAATTAAGGTATGAATCGTTAGTTATTTTATTTTTGTAAGATGTAAATTACCGATAATCAGACGTACAAATCAATTAATTTTGTGAAACTCTCCCAACTATGTGCCGGTACTTACATCTACTCCCTACTCCATCTAACTACAACATCACGGGACAAATATAGATATTCCAAAATTCGTCCCCTAATCTCGGTTGCGAGTGTTCATTAATAAATGTGTTCAGTTGAGAAGAATCGTAACCGTCTACAGAAAATTGTCGGTGGAGGATTCTGTTAATCCACGTGGCATCCTCACGGTTGTCTGAGTCAGATTGGGCTTGACGTTTGCATTAGGACCCGCTCTTCTTTTGAAACTGAAAACAGCACGAGGAGCTTGGGTCCCTCTCTTTTTCTTACAAATTTATCCTTTTAATTCATATCAAATTACAGGAATACCCAAAGCTGAACTTCAAGTTAATTGATGGATGGTCAACAATTAGACAGCTAATGATTGGTGCCTTCTACGAGAACCACAAATGGGACCCACAAAGGATTCCAGTGTGTGATGATGCACTGTAAAAACAAAAGGATAAGAGATCTTAGTTGTTGAGGTTTAGTACCTTAATTTGCGATGAAGTGAACGCACGTGATATGTTTCTTCTTCCCCCTTTATTCCTTCTTTTCTCCCTCCACGCTATTTTCTTTTTTTTTTTCCTCCATTAATGTGTTTATTTTATTCTCCAAATAATTCACTTAAAATATTAAAAATACTAACCTACGCTTTCTTTTGATTTTTTTTTTCCAATGTAAAAAATGTTGTGAATAATACATAACGCTCTAGATGCTAAAGTATCGAATTTTCATAAAATAATAGGATGACTAATATTATATCTAAGTTGATTTTAGTTTTTAATGCAAATAAAATTATTATAAAAATGGAATTGCACAAAATTTTGTGTTTGTCCTATTTAGTCAGTCTGTATAAAATAAGATAAAAATACTAGTAGATGTGTTCCATGACATATAGAAAAATGGTTAATTTTTGTCTGCCAACGGAAGAATATAATAAAATTTTGGTTGTGAGAAGTGAATCCCCCCGTTCTATAAGCAATTAAGCATGTGCCTCACCAATTTTTAACACATGCTCACACGCAGATTTTCAGTCAAAACCACGACTTCTTCTTCTTCTTTTAATAAATTATAAGAGGAAGATGATGATCATGATAATATCAGATGCCAACAAACATAGACATTATAATAACATGGCAAAAGGTAAATTAGTTTATGGTTACCAAAAAGAGCTTTGATTCTATAATTTATTAGAGATTGTTCTAAAGCTTTCATGCTTATTACACCCTTAATTTTTCCTCTATAACCCACTTATTAATGGATGGATAATAATTCAATCGTTACTCCATTAAGCAAACTATATTTTCAATGATGTACAACAAATCGATTTATTTAAAATAAGAAATATATTATGGACATAAAAAAAGTATATCTGTACAGTATGAAAATTTTTTATATAATTATATTAGTTCAGTTTAATTTGAACCCAACACACTGTCTGAAAATTTAAAAATTTGGATTAGTATAACACTCGCACTCGTAATTTTGTGTCTTGGTTAAATAAAAATATAAATGAAGTGTAATGAAATGAAATTAAACAAAAGGAAACAAATAAAATGGGCGAATCTGTAAATTAAGCAAAATCCAAGCCCATTTCCATAAATCTCTCACATTTAAGATCTCTATGCACCTCCAAATCTCCCTCACTCGCACTCTCCCTCACTCGCTCTTACACCTCTCCATCACTGTCTCCTCCTCCTTTTTGCCACTTTACACTAAAACAGAACCGCCACAATGCGGCGGCTTCACACAGTCGTCTCTCTGCTGCTGCTGCTACTCTCCTCCGCCGCCACCTTCACCTACGCTCACAACATCACGCGCCTTCTCGCCAAGCACCCTTCTTTATCCACCTTCAACCATTACTTAACCATAACCCACCTGGCCGGCGAGATTAACCGCCGCACTACCATCACCGTGTGTGCTGTCGACAACGCTGCTATGTCAGACCTTCTCGCCCAACACCCTTCCATTTACACCATCAAGAACATTCTCTCCCTCCATGTCCTTTTGGACTATTTTGGCGCCAGAAAGCTTCATCAGATAACCAACGGCACAGCTCTGGCCGCCACCATGTTTCAGGCGACGGGATCCGCGCCGGGATCTTCCGGGTTCGTTAATATAACTGATATGAAGGGAGGGAAGGTAGCATTTGGGCCGGAGGATAACCAAGGGAAGCTGGATGTGTACTTTGTGAAATCTGTAGAGGAAGTTCCTTACAACATTTCGATTATACAGATCAGTAAGATTTTTCCGTCTGCCGTGGCGGATGCTCCGACGCCGGGACCCAGCCAGATGAACTTGACTGATATAATGTCAGCTCATGGGTGTAAAGTTTTTGCTGATACTCTGCTAACAAATCCTGAAGCTTCAAAAACATATCAGGTAAATAATTAATCTAATTGAGCATTGAATTATTAAACTCGTGCTTCAATTTGATGGTGGATAGAGAATTATACATTTTTTATGTGATATTTTCCTCAGAATCGGTAATTAGCAAAGAAAAGTTTGGATCTTTTCTTGTTTAGAATTTGCTGAACTTATAAATTGAGCATGCTGTGGAATGTTCTCATTATATTTGTGTTAAGAGAAGATGGCATTACTTAATTTCATGAACTATGTTGAAATGGTGTTGGGGTTATTGGAAGAAATTTATAGTAAAATTGAAAATGTTACGAATTTTGAATGTTTTTATGGGTTTCAGGACAATATTGATGGAGGATTAACAGTGTTTTGTCCTCTGGATGATCCATTCAAATTAGTTCTACCAAAGTTCAAGAACTTAACAGCTGCAGGCAAAACATCATTTCTTGAATTCTTTGGTGTGCCTGTGTATGAATCATTATCCATGTTAAAATCCAACAATGGTCTCATGAACACTCTGGCTACTGATGGAGCAAACAAGTACGATTTTACAGTTCAAAACGACGGAGAGGAAGTGACATTGAAGACAAGAAGCACCACAGCTAAAATAGTTGGGACTTTGATAGATGAGCAACCACTTGCTATATATACAATCGACAAGGTGTTGTTGCCTAAGGAGTTGTTTAAAGCAGGAGCACCAACCCCTGCACCTGCTCCTGCCCCAGAAAAGGCCGCAGCAGATGCACCGAAGTCTAGCAAACACTCGTCTTCGTCAGCACCATCAGACTCACCGGCAGATGCACCAGCTGACGGTGATGCAGCAGATCAAACAGCAGATGATAATGCTGGTGTTAGATTGGATGGAGGAAGAGTTGTTGCCCTCATTTGGGGTTTGTGTTTAGGGCTTTTGATGCTATAATATAAGTTGTGGTGATTGATTTTCTTTTTTTTTTTTTATTTAGTTTATGGGGAATAAGTGAGGCCCTTAGTAGGCTAATTTATTACTCATTCAGGATTGTGTTTTTTTTCTTTCTTTCTTTGAAGTATACAGAGGGATTTTTTCAGAGGATTGTGATTTGTATTTTTGTGTTAGATGCTATAGAGCTATTGATACAAACTATCATTATCACCAACCAGCAAGATTTTGGCATAGTTATATAAAGTAAAAACTATTTGTGTGCAATTTTTAGCTCTCTTAATGAGATGTTAATCGTTGGAGTACGTAACAAGAGCATGATGTATTAACGTTAAAATATATACATATATATATATTTAAGTCCTCAAATTTTTTAAGTTTTATAAAATACTTTAATTAGATTGATTATTATTTATTCAATAGCGATTCTATTATCTTTTGGATAATTTAAAATTAATTCTGAATTATAATTTCTTTATAAGGTGTTCTAGATGAGTTATTGAGTCCTATGTAAATCTTTGTTTTTTTCTGAATGCATTAGAAATTAATATCAGATGCTCGACAAACACTACTACAGCACTCTAAATATAGAAAATGTAACAGAGACAAAGCACTTTATGATCCCATCCAGCAACTTACAGATCAAAATCAGACACTCATACATGTACTTCATCAGCTAGTTCCATTACAGTTTCATATGCAAAACACTAAGAAAAAACAGGTATACAAATAGTGCCTCAGGGGAAAGGCCCTATTACAGTTTATAGTATGAAACCTGTAGAAAAAACTAAGTAAATGAACCTACGACAGAACAACAATGGAAAATAGCATAAACATAGGCATAGCTTGAAATGAAATCAAACGGTGAAAGAGAAGCAGAATTGCCGACGGGTTGATATCCGTAAGGATTTGGAGGGGAATAAGGAAGAGCATATGGAGGGGAATAAGGACACCACTGAGTTGGATTTTGTGTGCAGTTCACTTGAGGTGGTGTTCCATAGAAAGGATATCCTGGCGGAATTGGCTGTGGTGGCAGCGGCGGCGGCGGCGCTGCTCCACTTATTGGATAGCCGGGAAATGGTGGGGGTGGTGGAACAAGAGGTTGGCATGGATTTTGACAATGTTTTTTTGATGAAGATATAACATCACTCGAAATTTTTCTCAATTCAGCATACTCAAAGACTGAAAGCCAGAGTGATACAAGAAAAGTTAGATTTTTTAGTATCATATTTCAATTAAATTTAATGGGAAAGTAGAAATATAATTAGGGAGTTGCAGAAATTGATACACCTCAAATAGAGAATTTCAATACAATAAGCTATATAATCTAATCCAATTTGGTTTTGCATAATTCAGCGCATTTGTAGTGCATTTCGGCTATTGTGCCGCATGGCAGACCACCTGTCATGTTGCTCTACAACCTTAACCTACTTGTTATTTGCTGCTCTAATCCAAATGATGAAATACGTGCACTGAATGTGATGCCATACACTGTCCTTTTGTGCAATCCTGAATGGTATGCATATATGGATATGCATGTATGTATGCTGTTCAATATATTTTCTTCACCATCATCAAATCAATTTATATCTGCAAAAGACTGAAATTTAAATAAATTCCTGTGAGACACCGAGATTAAATATTTAACATAAGGCTTACAATTCTCTACTGTCTGGATAGCCAACTTCCTAGCATTTGCTACTTCGTAGCATTTGAATTTTCACTACACATCATTAAGTAGCAAGTAACCTAAGGAGTTTTTAATCAAACATGCTATATCTCTTATTGGTGTATGAAATAACATGAGTTACGCAAACCCGCGAAAAGCGTTTCCTACTGGTGATCACAGAATTTTAACTGCTGCTTATCTCGGATACTTGAATACAAGTATTGTTCCTCGCCATTGAAAGTTATAGGAAGATAAGAAAATCCAGAATAATCTCTCTCTACCTTAGCCAGGCATAAGTCAGCTATAAACTGGAAAAGTTCATGCTTCCTGGCAATGGGTTGTGCTGTATATTCTTCAAACGGCATCCACTATGCCAAAAATTTAAACTCCAATCAGTTATCATATTCTCTACATACCTCCAAGCAAAAATCTTTAATAAGAGAAACAGTAACACTTCCAAGAAATTGACTTGGAAATAATGCAAATATAGATTTTGGTTGAGGAAAGGTGAACTTAGGAAATCACTGGATACCTGCAACTTACTGTTTAAAGGGAAAAGAAAGACTGAATCACTTATAAGCTAATGCCTTGGTATTTGCATGGAATTACCTGGGCTGCCTCAATCTCTAGCTCTTGCATCTGAATGTCAAAAGATAAGGGCCGCAGCATGCATACAAAGAATAAATCTGACTTCCTAAAGAATGATTTATGGGTTTGCCTGTAGTTTAGGGCCACAAAAATGTGAGAATACATGAAACCATCAAACTTATTGAAGTCAACAAAGTCTTGTTAAATGAGTGACAGAAGGACTAGAAGCTAAAGAGGGGAATTTCCATGTTCATTAAAGTGATTCTGGAAAGGGAAGAAAGAGACATGCCCCAGAAATTTATACTGGACAGAATTACACAGCAGTTTGAATTCATTAAATGGATCTGTCCCGATGAAGATGTAAATTATGGACTTGAATTATATATTTAATTTTTTATGTTACAGAATGAGCAAATATATGCATGTGCAAGTACTTGATGCATCAAACAAAATGGGGCTGCACCAGTGTATATACTTTGTATTTTGTAGAAGGTAAGCATTTGGTTTTCATTTATATTATAACTGTAATTTAAAGGGACTGCACTTTAAAATTGTTCAAGAGTTAATTATTTCATTTTATCTTCCCAGATAATTTTTGCTTCCCACTTTTTACCCCTAAGCTGTATTTCCATGATTCATTTCCTACATTAATCTACAACAAGGTCGACTTCCCCCATGACTCCACATAATTTTAGAGAAAAACTTATTGGGTTGTCCATCATGCAAAAGTATACATTGGATGGATGCAATGGTGGTGTCAGGCTAAATGGTCATCAAAAGAAAGAAAAATGGAAACAAACTAACAGTCTATATTTGACCACATTTATGACCATACAACCTCAGTCTACAGCTTAGTAGGTAAAATATTATATGTATAACATCGATGCACAGCAAGGATAAACAGCCAGTATCTTACCTGAATGCTAGAATCTCCTGAAATTCTGTGTCAATCTGATAAAAAAAAAATGCAGTCTTCAGAAATATTTAGACATCTATCAGCCTATCAGTATACATATTTGTGACTTACCCCTGTCTCTTCTTTTACTTCTCTCACAACTGCCCTGAAGATATTCTCACCCTATATGTCGAAAAGTTCACATAAGAAGTTAACAAAGTGAATTGCTTTGTGAAACAATGAGTAACTCATTGTAAGAATATATACCTCATCAACAACTCCAGTGGGGATTTTCCACGCGCCAGTCCCTCGAAAATTGCCACTCTTTTCCTGGACAACCAGTACCTAACAAATAACCAAACATATTTCATATTCAAGACTTTCAAATATGTTTGTGTGTATGTTATGTGTTTCTGTAGAAATACATAACCATTCAGATTCAGATGTCCCCACAATAATGACCCCTTTGTGATTCAGTTTTCATATCAAAATAATTTGTATTGATATCACTAAAGACTGGAATAGCCAAATAAGGGAACCTTTCCTTGATGAATCATTGAGAGTGTTATAATTGAATTAGAATCTTTTGACTCTGATTGGATTCCGAAATGAATCCTCAGAGATTAAACTGATTCTTCACAATCTATGGTTCATATGGAAAGGAGAAAAAAAATGCAAAAGTTTGCACACTTACAAGAATTTATAGAGAAGAACCCAGAAAAAATATTCCAACCCAGAAATACACAACATAAGGTTTCCTTCTTCTGAGTACCACGCAAAACGAGAGGATGTAGAGATGATCAATGTTGCCATTTAATTTTGTATGTTTCATTTATACTGTTGGTTTTGTCAATGTTGGTTTTGATTCTCCTTTTTTATTTCTCATGAATGGGAGAATTCTATGTCAATTTGCTGAATAGTTTTCTTGTAATCTTTAACAACTTGTAATCATTAATAATAATTTTTTTAGCCATTCAAAAAAAAAAAAAAAGGATTCCTTCTTTTGAGTTAGACAACAAATAGATGGTAGAGGAAAGTAAGTTCAGTAAGACCTACACTCAAATAAGAAGATTCAAATTTTAGAGGAGAAGAATGATAGCAGTAAATTTACATATCCAGTAGATCTAAAATAAAAGCAAGATACTATCAAAGCAAGCAGAAACAGAGAGAGGTTTAGGTAATATGACAAAATACCTCTTTTTTATCATTCAAGACTATAGCACCAACACCAACTCTATGTGAAGCATTAGCAGGGATTGTACTTATAGTATCAGGAATCCAGTAAACAAGCATAAGGTAACTTGGTTCAGCATGGTGGTAGCAAAATCCTTCCTGTTACGAGTACAACATAGATATACAAGAAGTAATTATTGGCCACTCTACTGTTCTATTTTGTAGTAGTAGTAGTAGTAGTAGTAACTAAGATCATCTAACATATGAATGCATGCATATGTGGCAGCATCACATTAATGATTATCAGTTAATAAATTTGTAGCATTTGCCCCAAGGAGAAAAAGCTATCACAATCTGCATTTCATTCTGAGTCTGGAATTATATCCAACCCATCTGACCTCCAATTTTTCAGAAATAGCACATCAATTGCATCATGGACCCACAAATGGCTTATTGAGATAGTTTGCAGGAAATCAGGTGTTATTTGATACAAATTCTCACGCACCTAATGTTATTATCCAATGAAATTCCCACTATGAACGCAATAGAGATCATTACTAAAGAGTAATATGAGGCTAATTTTTGTATGAAACTTACTTACAATAAACAAAACCTTTTACGCAAGCAGCAAGTACCTTAACTGCAGTTTCTACAAGAGATGCAAGTTCAATGGGCAAATTAATCCAAACTCCCTTCTTCCCCTGCAAAAAAATGACAAACACATTTGAGTACCTATCAAAATGCAAAAGTAGTATGTCGATCTGCTAGAAATTAGCTATCTAAATAAACTACTTAAGAGAACATATCTGGTCAACACATTATCTGACAACCATTAAAATAGTTTGCAAGTTATACTGGAGTAATCACTACCTGCTGCCTCCACAGAGACATTGAAGCTCTGAGCATACTAAGAAACATGTCAGATTCCATAGGCTCCTTCATTTCTATGATGACTCCACCGTTATCATCATTATGTGAAGGAAGCAACTTCACATGATTAAAACCATTTTCAATTGGTTGTGAAATTTCTGAAGTTGGCTCAGACCCAACCATAATTGGAATTGTAAAAACAATCTTCAGACCTGCATATACAAAGTCGCAGTTTAATTAGAAAATACAATACAACTTTCTTCAACTAAAAAATGAAAACACGAAAATACAGCGGAAGCCTGAGCTGCAAATTTGCATAATATCAAAGAGCACAAGGCAGAAAACAAGCAACAGTATCAAATTCAAAAACTAGAATGAAACAAGCGCTACGCTAAACACCAATTCCTCTAGCTAAGAATGAAACAAATGTCAGAAACTACTAAAAGAAACAAGCAAACCAGAAATCAAGCTCCAATTGAACGACGAAATCATGGGTTTTTTAATAGATCATGAAGCTTGAAATTCGAGTTTGAGATTAGAAACATTTGGACTTACCCGCACCTTTGAAAGTGACATTTGGACTTTAACTGCAGTTTCTAAAATAGATCATGAAACTTGAAATTCGAGTTTGATATTAAGGCGTGAATTGAAGTTCTGAATCGTCAAATGGGTGCTTAATACAAGTCTCAACTACGTAGTTCCGCTTTTTTCTTTTTTTTTTTACCAATCAGATTGCCTGGAGTGCCCAGCCGCCCTCAGACAGCGGACGTGTCAACTGACAGATAAAGCACCACCGTAGTTGAAGAAGTGGGTTTTGCATTCCAGCCACATTTTGTTGGATTAGTGGAGCACATAATTCAGTAAAGTAAAATCAAATTGGGACTGTACCTAAACGTTCATTGGCGGAGAGTCCGAGACTGTTAAGTCAATTTAACTACTACTATTTTTAAAAAAATAAACATTTTTGTAAAAAAAAAAAAAAAGAAATTATGGGGTCATTAATAATCTTTAAAAACTTATTGTCAAAATTCAGTATCCCAACCAACGAACTAAGAAAATCGGTCAAAAACCCCGATGTTGACAAACTAAGAGTGTTAGTCGAAAGCCTAGACACGAGGCTGGAAGTTAGATTGTAGAGCTTTTGGAAGTTAAAAGTTTTGATTAAGATAAAAAACTTTAAAAGTTTTTGTTAAGATAAAAAATTTTAAAATAACTTCCAAATGTGGTAAGCGTTGCTTTGGCGAAAATTTCTAAAGCGAATATTAAAATAACAACCATAGTGTTTTTAGGATAAAATTTCATAACTGTTTTAATATCTAACTTTGTATATTGTAAAATTACCGATCAAACAAACACTCAATCAATCAAAACAACAACTTAATCATATCAAATTCAAAATCAAAACAACAACTTAATCATATCAAATTCAATCTCAAATATAATTACAAATTTTATCAAGTCTTTTGTATTTGTTTGTTTCAAATTCAATCATATAACCATTTTCTCTGCATCTCAAACATCCAAAAGTGTGTCACTGGATTAACTTTGCAATCAATCATATAACCATGTATTAACTTTGCAATCAATCATATAACCATCTTCTCTGCATCTCAAACATCCAAAAGTAGTGTGTCACTGTATTACCTTTTCAACACTTTTGACATTGCTATTGTGAGTTTGGAAAATTTTCTCGGGATTCTAATAGCTGCTCCGTTTATCTCTGATATCGTGGGCTTCTTCTTCGACTCAAATGATTTGTTCTCATTGACCTGACACTCAACTTGCTTGTACTCTTCAGTCCTGAAACCAGCTATCATTCTTTTCCGATTGATTTAATTCTAAAAAGATAAATTTAAGTCTTCTTCCGGTCGATTTAATATTAGAAAGACAAATTCAATCGTTTTCCGGTTGATTTAATCTTGAAAAACAAAAACCAAACATTTAAGTTATGTTCTAAATGTAGTTCAAAACAATACAAACACTGAACATTCTTAGTAATGCATTGGGTAAGCGTTTACGATGAAACCAACCCACAATCTAAGAAGTCAGATTTAAGCGCAAACCACACACTTAGCACGCACATTCAAACTGTTAGCCTGTCAAATATTTAAACTTTCTAAAAAAGAGTTTAAACAATATTTTTAACACGCCTGTTAAAAAACAGCCGAAATTGTTCAAACTTAAAAAATGAGGCCAAGAATTGTAAATCTCTATTAAATGAGATCAGTGTTGGATAGATGTCAATTTGGCAGGTAATGTTGCCGTAGACGCATTAGCTAGGGGAGCTTTGTTCGATTCTGCCACGGAGAATGGTTTCATGACCCTCCTACGTTGATTGTTCAATTTAGTAAATGTTGAGTAATAAAAATCCTACAAGTTTTAAATTTTTTAAAGGGCATATTTCTAATAAATTATTCAATTTTGCAAGTCAATGGAGTCCTATATATTTTTTCCCTTAATTAATAGTCCTCCAATTAACTTCTACCAAACTACTCTTTAATATAATCACTTACTAGATCCTAAGTGCTGCTTGGTTAATATAATTAAGGTGATGCGTCCTTCCAGAAGATTAGGTCCTAAAACTCATTTACTTAATGTATTTGGGCTAATAATTTATTTTTTAAACCTATATCAAATGGTTTTAAATTTAATAATTTAAATCTGTTAAACTATTTTAACTTTTTTGTCTAGTGCATTATTACAAATACTCTTAATTAATTATTTTTTAAATTATCTGTTGACGTATTGCACCCGGTTTATGTAAGTTTTAACCATTTAATTTTTAGAAATAACTTAATTTTTCTTAGTTTAGATTATATGGTATTTATGTATTCGTTTTATTTTATTTTATTTAATGAGCTAAAAATCCATTTGACTTAATTGTTTATATCAACATATAGCTAATAATAAATTCAGGTTAGTATTTAGGAAAACTTCCATAATAATCATGATTAACATCTAAACTTACCAATAAAAATATACTTATAATTATATATTAAAAATTGATTTTAATTTAGTATTATTTTAATAAAATTAATATAAGTTTGAAATAAATTAATTATCAGCTGAAAAGTAATTGTACCTATGTTTATTATATTTTCTTTTAAAAAAAAAGTATCCACCTATGTTGACTAAAGGGACCAAACTCACCCATCCATGTATTCACTAAAATAGTAATTAACATCATGAGTAGAAAATGGTCACCACCTAGGTTAGGCAGTTTTCAACTAGTTAAACACAAGGTATACACCCGCAAGATATATGGATTATATAGTTTTATTTAACATTATTTTATTTTTAGTATAATAAAATAAATTTTAAAAAATAAATTAAAATTAAAATTGTATCTACTTTTTATATACTATTTTTATAATATTTTTTAATTTTAATTTTTGTAGTATTTTTAATAATAAAATAATTAGTAATTTTAAAGCTAATATTATTTCAAAGTAAAAATTAGAAATAACAATAATACAATTATAATATAATAAATATATTATTGTGTCATTAGTAATATAAAAATTGGTAACAAAAAATGATCATTAATTTGATAAATTTTCATTCACCTTATTAATTAATTAGCATTATAAAGCTAATTTTATAAATTAGATAACAATAATTAAAGACTATAAAAATTAAAATAACACATAATATTTTAATATATTATCATTGTGTCATGCCAACATTAATTATTTCATTTTATCAATATATAAGAAACAGTAATAAGATAAATTTTGAGAAAGAATGTCAAAGCAAAATTATATTGAGCTAATATTCTAAATTATTTTTAATTATACTTTATTTATAATATTTAATTAATTTAATTATTATTATTATTATTAGCAACAGAAATCTATTTTTAAAGAAATAAAGTAATGATTTTTTTTTTTTTAAAAAAAAGCTCATTCAATAACAAATTTGTTATTGAGACTGTTAATTACTGCTTAATATTTTGAATTCATTATTGGATTAATAACTAGTACATATAAGTGACGAATAATTTTATAAATTAAATATAATTAATTAAGAATAAGAAAATGACATATAATTTCTACAAATATTTTATATAAGTTAAAGATAGATAGATAGATGTGTGTATACATATGCTATGTTTGGCAATAACCAAGAATTGTTATGAAATTGGTGAAACTTGGATGAATTTTTTAATAATTATGCATTCAAAATCAAAATATAGTTTCAAAATTTTTTAAGTCAAATGAAATTAAACATACATAATTTTTTGTTTTGAACTCTGAGAGTCTTAGAGACACTGAATATAGGTTCATAACCAAATTACATATATATTTAAAATTAGACTGTACTTAGTATACTTGAAATAAAATGAAGTAATTAATTTTATTGAAAACAACCGAAAAAAGGTGACACACCCAATTGGACAGTCCATTAGATTTTTGTTGATTTAATTTCAATAGATTTGACTAAGCTTATTGGTAAATTAGAATAAAATGAAGGCGTTGATGAGGGTAATTTGAATGGAAAATCAAGAATTGGGGTGACAACCAAAATCAACCAAGTCAATGTTGTAGATGATTGTAAGACTTTGCTTTGCTAAAAAGGACCTATTTTTCTAGTGCAGGTTGAGTGCTCACTCGTCAACTCCTAACTTTTTCTTTAAATTTGAAAAAATAATTAAAAACAAAGGACATTCACAAATAGCACAACAAATATAGCAAAAAATAATCCTAGTTCTAGTGCGAGAAAGTAAAAAAAACAAAAGGAAATCGATAAATTTAGTCTTTGATTCAATGCAGGATTCATGCAATTCAGTTCCTGCAAAAAATAGCTCAAGACAAATGAAAAAGTAAAACATAATAATACGAAAATGGACAACGAATAAATAGATAATGAAAGGACGATGAACATAAGATAAATAATCATTAAAAAAAGGGAAATTAATCCTAAATGTACCTGCTGAGAAGATCCACAGCTAGTTAAGTTAATTTGTTTTAGATTTTATATGTTGTGAGAATGAAATAAAACATGATATACTAAAAAGTGATAGGGCGGAGCCAGGAGAGGTCCCGTGGGCCCTGTTCCCCAATAAAAGTCTTAACAAACAAAAGGCCATGTTCTTTCTGGGTATAATTTGATGGAAATGGCTACGGGACATAATGCTAGGTAGGCTGCGTTCAAACTCAGTATCTCCAATTTTTAAATTTTTTATATTAAACATATCTGCACCAGTTTTATTTATTTATTTATTTTTAATATTAAACATAAAAACCCCAAATTAAACAAACCTATTTTATCTTCCATTAACATTCTATTATTTTTTTCTCCTTTTGAAAATGGAACATTCTATTTATTTCAATATTCAATTACCTTTAAATAAGTATATAACATTTTATTCCATCAAAAACATTATATACCATTTTATTTTATACTCAACTTTTATTTCATTTTTAATATTTATAAATCTTTTTCTAATATTTCTTTCACTAATTTTTTCATTAAATATTTTATTTATTTATTAGTCTAATTTTTTAATGTTCTATTTTACAGTTGACTACTATGATTGTGTTGAAAAAGCAAGAGGGCGTAGAATAATTATTTGGTGTATTTGCAAGTATTGATAATGAAACAATTATTAACAGATTTCAATCAACGAAAGATAGCGGTATTTTATATTTTCTTTGTATCAAACATTTTGCTTATTTTAGTTATGTTAATTATGGAGGAAATGTATATTTTAAGTTGAATTGGACCTTCTTGTTCTAATATTTGGCTTTATTTAATATTTTTTTAAATAAAATATATGTTTTAAAAATTATTTATCAATAACAATTTGATTTAACAAAACTATTTAATCCCCACACATCAGGTGGATGCATGTCTGGTGTCCAGTTATTTTTGAGATTTTATTGCCAACAAAGAGAGGTTATTTGTGTAATTTTGATGGGAAATTCTTGCCTGACATGAGGCGTAAGCAAGCAAGGAGAGAAAAGATACTATTTGGGCCTTTATAGAGGTCTCCTTAAAAGAAGCAAATGCTTATGCTTCTGATGCTTTTGGAGCAATATAGCCGAAGAAAATTCCTTTCTTTCTCTTCTCTTCTCTTCTCTTCCCAGCTTTTGATCAACTTTATAGCGAGAGAAAATAGGGTTTTAGAGAGGGAGAGAAAGCAATTTAGTCATGTCTCTTGGCTATGCAGAGAAGCTTTCCTTCATAGAAGATGTGGGAAAAGTTGGAATGACAGAATTCTTTGACTCATCCCATCTTTTGCAGGAAAAAGTAATTTCCTTACACTCTCAATTACTATAATTTGGGTTTCATTTTGCTTTCTTATATTGTTTTCAATTCATTACCTTTATGATCACTTGAGACAGTAGTGTTACTAGATTATGCTTATCTCGAACTTGGGGAAAGTTGGGGATGATGTCGCGGTCGTTTGCTTCTGAAATTTGTTTGGAGTACAATCAAGTGTTATTTGATGAGATCTGATTTCTTTGCAGTTGCAATTCTTGTTAGCTTTTGAGATTGGATATGTGAAGCTGTTGGCGATTTTATGTTTCCTCGAACAGTTTAAAGTTCCAAACGTTGTTATTTAAATGCGGAAATAATAAATCAGCAACATCCATGACAATGTGAATAGGCAGCTGATGTAGTGAATCACATGAACAGTAACTATTTTCATAGGCTTGATAGTGTTGAGTAATTGTTGCAATGTGGCTAGGCTGTTACATCTTATGCACCTGCAATCTTCTCAAGCATTGTTTTATTGTATTTTTTTATGTGAATTTTCTTATTAATTGGCGTTTGAGAGTGCTTTCGTTTGGTTATTAGGAGTTGAGACTAGGGATTACATTATAGGTTTAGTTCATGTTCTTGGGTTAGTTGGTGACTTAACACTGGGGAGACCTTTTTTATTTTTCATTTTCACCTTTAATGGAGCCTAAAAGAGAGATTTGGAATGTATTTTAAAAAAAAAAAAAAAGAGATTCTGAATGTTAAGTCATATTTGTGGTAATCAAACGTATTGCAAGTTTTCTTTGTTTATCTTGCCTCTCTAAAATCAGGGAACGAGAAGTATTTGGTTACATATGCTTCTTTCCTCCTTGCAATAGCTTTTGTTTTTTTGGCCTTTTATAGGTTTATTTTATGCTGAATAATCCAGTTGAATTGATTTCTTTTTTTTTTTTTGTGACTTTGCTAGTAATATTTTACATGTAATTTCATTGCTCCAAATATATGTTTTGATTCCATCTAAGCAAGTAGTAGAACCTTAGCTGCACTTGTTCCCCCAAACAGAAATAAGAAAGAAGAATTTGAGGAAAATATATGGAATCAATATATCTTTAGATTTATTTTCATTTTATATTATGCTTGCTAACTGCAACATTGCTTGATTTTGAATTGGCAGATTGAACGCCTAGCAAAGATGATACAAAAGGTTTGAACGGACAAAATTCTCTTTTATTCTTAGTGGTACCACATAGGAAGTTATGTATTCCAATAAGCCCCCTTAAATTTTCTGTTTGCAATTGCAGAGTAAGCATCTAGTGGTGTTTACAGGTGCAGGAATATCAACTTCTTGTGGCATACCTGATTTTCGAGGCCCCAAAGGAATCTGGACACTGCAGGTGTATACTCTGAACACAAAGAAACTTCTCATAAACTTATATTGAACCGTTTAATTTATGGGACTTGATAATTGGCTTTTAAGAAATTAGATCTATCTAAAACATATTATTCCTCTGCTTTGAATGCATAAGGTTGTTTTTTCGTTATTCTTTTCTATGGAGTTTCACCTCCATGCTGTTGAAAAACGTGTGTCATGCAATATATCATGGTTAGAACAAGGTTGGTTCTACAGAGTCAATGACATGTCTGAAGCAGATATTCTACTACTGTTAAGTCCAGTGAAAACAGAAAGGATGTGTGTGTGTTTTGGGGGTGGGGCATTAAGTACGGTAGTTTATTAATCAAAGAATCAAAATGTACCCCTTAAAATGATGGTTAAAATGAAGTGCAATAGGATAATTGCTGACTAGATGAGTTGCACTTTCTTTGAGATGTGTAAATGTTGTTGGAAGATATCTTAATTATCAAAGAATGGACTGCAGTGCTTCTTCTCTCTTTCCTAAAAAGTATTGCAGTTAGCACATTAAGCATTCTTCTTATGTATTGTACTTTTTATGATGTACTCTGTTGTCAACAAAACTTTTATTTCCGAGTTTCTTTAAATTGCTCCAATGATTACTGTGGTCTGGTTGCAGCGTGAGGGCAAGCCTTTACCTGAAGCATCTCTTCCATTTCATCGTGCAATGCCAAGCATAACTCATATGGCTTTGGTTGAACTTGAGAAGTCTGGCATGTTGAAGTTTATTATTAGTCAGGTAAGTCTTTGCTCTCCCATTCTTTGAGCTGCATGGCAAGGTCTTGCTGCTTCTGCGAGATTATTTGGCACTTTGTAAACTCTTCCTATTAATTAGATTGTTTGTCATTACATTACATGCATATCGCAGTTAGATTTTTCAACATTATTCATGTGGTGCATTTTGTTAACTGGGGAGTGGGTAGGCTGAAGTAAATGATGGATAGTGATAAAGGGGAAAGGGAGTTGATATTGCGCCATTCTTCTGTTGATTTAAGATTGGAAGACTACTTTTCCTTTTATTGCTCCCTGAGTTCTATGGTTTTGAAGTATAATATACACATTTCGGATTCTAGTACTGTGTTTTTGTTCTAGCTTTTCAACAATTGGTAACGAATTTTATTTTTTATTGTATAGTTATGTTAGCATTGACTGATTCTAATTAACTTTTGTATGCTTATGTACCAATATTCAGAAAGAAATGAGTTTTTCTTCCTGATTTCTTTTTGTGGGCAGAATGTTGATGGTCTTCACCTTCGATCTGGAATTCCAAGGGAGAAACTTGCTGAATTGCATGGGAACTCATTCATGGAAACTTGCCCTTCTTGTGGGGCTGAGTAAGAAAATATTCTGAGCTATTTTTTCTTTTTCGTGATCTTTATCTTTCTCCATGTTTTCGTATGGTCAGGATCGATATTGTGGTTCCTGAAACAGTTGCTTCTTTATAGAAGTGCAATTATATTTGAAATTCTCTTTCTGATATGTGATATTTAGTATCAACATTTATCATTTGAAGGTATTTTCGAGATTTCGAAGTGGAAACTATTGGATTGAAGGAGACATCACGCCGCTGCACTGATGTGAGATGTGGATCAAAATTAAGGGACACTGTTCTTGACTGGGAGGTACTTTTCTCTTTACTCACTGGTGGAATCAACCTTGGTTCAAGGAATGTATAGTAATGAACTTTCAGCATCTCAAAGTTGTTGGATTTCTTCTAGCAGCATGTTAAACTTGTTGTGTTGATGAAATATGCTATTTGTGTTAAACTGCATAAACCTTGGTGCCTGACTGACATGAATAATTGTGTAGCTTTGCATAACTTGGGAACTTTTTGCAGAAAAGAAGTGGCTTATGGTCTAATATAGGCTCAGCTTTTAGATTCCAATATTCATGTTTTTTGTTTTAAAAGTTTCTTATGTGAATGAATTGAATTCTTCACTTTATCTAGCTTAGTTATTTAGTTCTGTCTCCCTCACTTGATGTATGTCTATGTTGTGTAATCCAATGGTCGACAAGCAAACACACAATATTTTTGATGGCACTAGATGGTGGCAGCTTCAGAATGGAATATGTTACTTCTTGTGCAATTATCTCCAAAGAATTTCTATAATTAGAGTTTTGTATTCTGTATATTTGAACATGCTACTAACATGTTGAGATCAGCTGAAAATGTATGTAAAAAAATTTGAAGCACTTATTGTATAATTTTTGGTAATAAATCAAATGAAAATCCCTTGCATTTTAACTAACTCCAAGAATTAACTGTAGTGATTTTGACTAAGAAACTTGGTGAAGAGTTTGATTCTGATGGCTTTTTTTTGTCTTTGCATTCTAAATTTAGATTAAAAGCGCATTTCACTGAGAAGTTATCTATACTTCTTTATCGGCAGGATGCATTGCCCCCAAAAGAGATGCTTCCAGCTGAAAAACATTGCAGGATGGCTGATCTTGTGTTATGTTTGGGGACAAGGTAATAGATGAATTGCTAGTTGATAGTACTCCTATTTGAAATTTCATTTCCAAATGATGGTCTAAATATTATAACTTTGCCTTTTTTAGAAGTGATCAAATTTTCATAGTTATTGTAAATTATCCTAAATAACTATACTTACCCAACAACTTGGTGACGATCTCCTTCATAGTTTCATCT
Organism: Croton setiger; assembly: GCA_948099555.1. Classification (NCBI taxonomy): domain Eukaryota; kingdom Viridiplantae; phylum Streptophyta; class Magnoliopsida; order Malpighiales; family Euphorbiaceae; genus Croton; species Croton setiger. The sequence goes on from CANUEY010600571.1 coordinate 21,474, forward strand.
CCTGTTAAATAAGAAAGAAATTGTATGTGTAGCATTTTTTTTTTTTCAAGTTCATTCTTTTTAGATTTCTTTCTGAATGATGGCCAACTCTTGAAATCTGTCTACCAGATCTATCTTCAGTATGTTTCTCCAAAAAGTATACTTTTATCATTGTCACATCAAAGCTTTAGGTTTGTTGCTGCTCAGATTCCAATACTAATTTTAGTAGTCCTGCTGCTAACGAGTAAGAGTACCAATAATGACTTTGAAAGGTTGTTGACAAGTCTCTTAAACTATTATGGAATATATCAGATCCACTTCAAGAGAGTAGACTACCTTTGTCTTCTGCTAGGTCTAGCTTTCTTTCTCCCCTTCTGCTATGGGCAGGCTAGGGTAACAACACAAACATTTTGAATTTAAATTAAAATTAGTGTCAAAGAAAAGAAAATGGGAACGAATCATTATACCTTTTTCTGTTGTTGGATCTCAAGTTGCAAATGGATTTTGGGGCTTGTGTTGATGAAACTGGCGCTAACAACAAAAATGCTAGAAGCAAAAGCTTAAATACACGAGCAATATGTATTAGGGAGAAAGGGAATAGAATCTGGTTAACATTCAATATTCTGAGTGCTATATGAATCTTAAACATCTCAGTAATCTTCTTCATTGCATATTTCATTCAAAGTCGCTTCCTTGACTGCTGTAATATCTGCAGTTTGCAGATCACTCCTGCCTGTAACCTACCACTGAAATGTCTCCGTGGTGGGGGGAAGATTGTGATTGTGAACCTTCAGGTACTATATCTTTCTCATAATTCTCAATTTGAGTGCATTTAGGCCTCCAGTCTGTTCCATACCTAATTTTCCACAAGTTGATTGAGATCATAAAGTTTACATAACCCTTTCCGTCACCTTTCTCTCTGATATCATCTGTATTAATTATCACTTATTTCATTTGCTATGTAAGAACCATTTCTTTAGGATGATGTTTCCCACACATGCAAAATGCACGTAGGAATACTTTTAGCTTTCCAGTTGCTGCTTACATTGTCCGATGTTCTGGAATATCTTTCCATAATAAGCACGGTGCTTATGCTTATGCTAACCTAGTATAAGTATTGATTGAATTGATTGAATCACTGGTCTGTTTTGAAAGTTTATTGTCTATTCAAACCTTAAAGTCAAGAAAAAATGAGGAAAAAAAGAGTTGGGGCCCGGGGGTTCGCTATTGTATGCTGTTCTATTTGGAAAAGACTGTTAGTAATATAGCCCCAAACCTCTTCAGTAGATAATGATTGCATCTGGATTCATCCAAGGATCCAGAAAAGGATATTAGCTCAAAGTCTTTTAGATAGAGAGAGAAGATATTCTATATGAAGTTCATCACTTTGGAATCCACATATGCAATCAATCTGTTAGTTGAAGATGGAGAGTGCATTGTTTGCTTGTGCCTTCTCATTTATCTGGTTATATTTAACTTGACAGAAAACTCCAAAGGACAAGAAAGCAAGTTTGGTGATCCATGGCTTCGTAGATAAGGTAGTTCTATTTGTATGTTCATACTTGTATATGTTTTTATTGTTTCCAGTTTGGTCCTCTCTCTCAACTTCTCCCCATTATTTTGTTTCATTTCCGAGGTCGGTTTGAATCTAGAAGTTCCCACCACTTAGCTAATTTGGTTTAGTTAGGTAAAACATAGAAGGGTGTCATATGACATTCTCTATTATTTGTTGGGTTTATCACAGTGCAATATTTTCATATCAAGGACACGCAAATATATTCTCACTTTTTGGTGTATAATTACTTCCTGACATATTTTTTTGTTACTATTAATTTGAGCAATGACAGGTTATTGCAGGAGTCATGGATCGGCTAAGCATGCAAATTCCTCCATATGTCAGGGTTGATCTTCTCCAGATCATCATAACTCAATCCTTGAGTCAAGGTGATTTGTTTCCCAGTAGACATAGAGTAATACATTGTAGGTAATGATAATTGATAGCATCCTCTGTTGAGCCTTCTCTGAGGCTAGTGACCCTTAAATATCGGACAAATTCTGAAGTTTCTGCCCAGCACATGTTATTTACTTTCTATGATTTGGAGGATAAGTCTTCGCTCACATCTTATATGAAAGAAGCCTGGCATTTGCCTGCTTTGACAAGAATGAATTTGTGTCTTCTTGAATGATATTGTTTTAAGTTTTCAATTTTCAAATTTTCTTCAAGATAATGTGGTGTACCTCATTGTTATTCTTTTTGATAGACATGATAAAACTTTGACTTTTGATGTTCTGCTGTCTGAAAAATGAAGTCACCCAATCTTGTCGCTATAGTCTCTATCTTAAAATTTTTACTGGGGTGTTTTATAGCCTTTAGCTAGGGTCTGGCTTGGATTTAATAACTTTCTGATGAGGCACATCCACTTGACAGATGAAAGATACGTGAACTGGACAATTCGGATAGCAAGTGCACATGCATTGAAAGCACCCTTGCCGTTCATAAAGTCTATTGAGGTGAATTTTAATTTTGTTCTGTCATAGTTTGGAGCAGGTCCTCCATATGCTTTATGAGACCTTATTACGTTGATTTGCCTTTTAGACTAGAAAGATCTGGCGTGCTTAGGGGGTTTTCCTAGCATCCTGGCCTGGCATGCTTATAACCTTGGGTTGGGAAACATAGTTACAATTGGTCCTGCTTTGCGAATGATAAAATTTAATGTTTCAATAATTTATCATTTTTGTCTTTCGGCAAAATATTCTGTCTGATTGATTAGACAAGGCCAGGCCCGCCTTGGCTCAAAGGATATAATACATCCACACTGCTGGCTGGCCTGCCCAGTGATCAGGTGCATCACGTAGCTGCTGCCTGTTTAGTTGCCTTAAAAAAAAAAAATAATAATAATACTATCAGATTATATTACGTGGTTGTTTGCCCTTTTCCTATGATCTTTTATGCTTTATCTCAGGTCTCCTTCTCTGATGGACATAACTACAAAGCAGCGACTCTAACTGAGCAGCCCTTCAACTTGAAACGGTTTGTCCAATCCCATCCCATTGAATAACCTCCTTTCTTACTATTTTTTTTTTCTCTATAAGTGGAGAAATGTAGATAAATAAAAAGAAGGATCATTGTCATTTTGTATCTTGATTTCTCAATCCCATGTTCACTGTGTTCATGGACAGATGTTGACTTGAGCTTTGTATTTTGGTGAGGTTACCAAGTCATATATTATTAGAACAATGTTAATTTGATCCATCTTCATTGAACTCAACATGAAAGCAGTAAAATCTCTTAACTTCAGTTTTGTATTAAATAAATAGATCATATTGAAATTTCGGACATACTTTTAATAGTATATATAATAGTATAACCGTGTAGATTTTTCTAATATAGTGTGTTTAATGTTGCTTTATGAGTTGTTGAGAAAACATTCTTTTGAAATTGTCGGTTAATAGAAATTAAATTTCACATATCACATTCTTATAAGCTTCACTTTCTTCCAAATTTTAAAATGATGTTTTTTTTCTTCTTCAAAGAGTTTAAAAGTAATCCTGTTTTATATCACTTTAGAGTTTTAATGCAGAAGCTTGATTTAACTCTATAAAAAACTTTGCTGTTGTTAGAATAATCAATTTTTGTTCTCTTTCATTGCATGAATTGTTATTCAACATCCACACTGCATTGTAGTGATAATTCATAATTCATAATTCACTGACCATTGATGAAATTGACCCAAATGAGTGCAGTTTCAACTGATTCATAAAACTGAAACAATTCACACTTGTAAAGTTGAAGTTCCCATCGTTCAGTAGTTCTATTGTGAAATAATATTCTCCCTATAATTATTTATTTATTTATTTTATTTATTTTGCATCAGGAGAACTGTGACTTCGGAAGCATTTGAAATATTGTTGAAATTGAACTTAAGTGATGGATGTGGTTGTCTGTGCACTCAAATCAATATACCCTTCGGCTTTGAGGTACAAAGAAGAAACTTTTGTCTTTATGTATTTCACGTGCCTGTTTATTATTTACTATAGTTTGTTTTTGCTAGTGTCATGTTTATATCTGCGAAAAGAGAGTGCACAGTTTCAATTGTTTCTTAATTCTTAGGATAAAATGAGATATCCTATAACTTAAATTGAAAATGGAACTTGCTATTAAATGTTAATCTTGTCTAATTGAAAACAGAAAATATTGCGCTTCGGAGCAATTGTTTCTAATTTTTGAAGTTTTTAATTGTCCAGTTTATTTGAGAGAACCCCGTTACACGTAATATATGCATAAGCCTGCCTTTCTGCGTCGACCTTAAGCAGTTTCTCCTTGCTACTTTTTCTATCTTTTCCTGATGATCACTTTCGACAGTAATCCTCTTGGATAATTGATATACGTCAATGAAAGTTTGGCGGATGTGTAACAATGAAGAGTTAGAATGTGTGATGTAGGAGGCATACATTGTATAGTTATTCTTACTTTGAGTTTGTTGCCATCACAAGAACTGTTAAATTGAATGACAAAGTTCAATGGGGGTTTTGCTGTTTAACAAAGATCTGAGGAATTTGTTACTTGTTTTTGCAGATTTCAAATGACTGTTTTAAACTTGACAAGGAATCCGTAATACAAAATCTGAGACAGAAAGCATTAATAGATTTTAGTTGCGGTGAGAATGCAATGGTTGAAAGAAAGATGATTTCAGACCCCAAAACAGAGCTCACAGTCCATGCCATTGTTACCAACATCAAATCATTTGACTCTGATTCTTTGAATAATGGTGATATCAAAAGGCCGAGACTGATTCCGAACGGTACCGAGACATCTAGGAAGCGATCGAAAGGTCGGAAGCGCAAATCGAGATTTTAAAAACGAGGGGTTTGTGTTTGATTTGATTGTATATAGGCGTATATTGCCATATAACTAGAAGGTACAATGTAGTGATAGTAGTGAAGTGACTGAGTGAATTTTGTTAGATATTTACACTCGGTCTTCCCCAGCTTCGGTAGGCAAGTGGCTAAGCTGGCCGGTTGGATTTTCTTCTGCAGCGCCAAAAAAGAAAAAAGAACGTGTTTATTTAAGTGGGAAAAATATTGTTGCTATATTTTTTCAAGGGTTAATTTATAAATTGGTGTCTAACCTTTTAAACTATTTCTATCTGCCCCTTCTCTTTTTCCAACTTGGTGCCTATCATTTGATAATTTTTGCAATTTGCTGATGTGGATGACTGAGAAAACATATAGGACGCTTGGGATTCATCAAATCAATTAAAGCAAAACATGTAAAATAAGACGATTTGACGACGTAAAAAGCAGTTGGTCATGATTGTCAAATTAAATGGAAAGATAGTGCAATATGCATTAGGGATCCATCATCTTTGAGCTTGAGGAGAGTCGGGTCTCAGAATATTCCAAGAATCCGTAATGATAAAGTGTGCGGAGGGAATTGAAGACGGGTTTTATTTCTATTTCCTTTCTTTTCATTTTATTTGTCATCCTAAATATAAGTCTATTTCTATATTTATACTGGTATTATATGTTATTTTTTTGAGATTATCTTCTAATAAATAAATGCACAGAATAAGAGTTTTGAATATATTAACACATTAATATTATAGTTAATTTAGTTAAAAATTAATTATAAATAATAGAAATTTTAGTTATTCTTAAAAAATGTATCATGAAAAAGAAGAAACTTATATTTTGAGAAGGCAATATATTTGATTGTGTACATGTACTCAGTCATGAGATTATAATTATAAACAATTAAAAATGTTAAATAAGAATAAAAATGAACCAAAAATAAAAAATGACATGCTCACAATTTAGACTATAAAAAAGTAATAGACGAAACTATGATAAATGTTTATGAAAAGCATGGTTCATTACATTAGAATAAAAGCCATATTATAACTTGAACAGAAAGCAACACATATAACTAAAAGAGAAGCAAAAATTGCTATCTTATAATGGCGCATTTAGGCGCACCTTACGCCCGACCAAACTTGTATATTCCATTACATATCCATTTAAAACCCGTCAAACTGATCGGAATTGACAAGAGCATTTTGGGTGGTAGAGGAGGAGGACCCACCTTCACCGCTACTGTTTCCGGCCTGAGTAACTTCCCTATAATACTCTTCAAACATATCATGAAAAACAGATAATCCTGGTGAAGCCTGACCAGCTATAGGAAAAGAATCAGCAGGAAAACAAGACGGAGTAGCCACCGCCACATCAGCCTCCACCGCAGCCGGTGGCGGAGGCGGCATCTCAATGTTTGCAGCATTTCCATGATCATCAGCAGCAGGCACACTACCTCGTTTAACCAGATAATCAGTTTCTGACTGGCGATAGCGAGTCAGAAATAAATTAAGTGGCTCCACGTAGTCATCAAAGCCAAGCTTTCCCATAGCCCAAATGATATCTTCAGCAGTAATAGTCTTACGTTGCTCGTTTTTGCAACGATCATTTGCTTCTCCAGTTATAAAACTTATGTATTCAGACACACATTCTTGGACTGTTTCCTTTGCATCATCCGAGATTTTTGCATATGATGGTAGAATGCGACGCATGATGCGTATCACGTTCGCGATTGGCATGTACTGATCTTGCTCCCGCACTACGCAGTGAACTGGTTCAGGTTGGGGTTGGTTGACGTTATTCAGAATTTCTTGTTGGAATTGGCTAGCTTGCCCCGTCGGTGGGTACGTGGGTTTCGGTAATATTCTTACTTGCACTCGTTTCATCCCTTCAAGTAAATAAATATATAACCACCATTAGTAATCTTAATATTGATTGACCTAATGCTACTGCGTATAGAATTTAAGTTAAAAAATTAGTATGAAAATACACTAAATATGGTTTGTCAAAAAGAAAAAACACTAAATAAGGAAAATATTATATTCATATCATATAATATATTTTTGATAGTATTAAATTTGAAATATTTTAAAATAAAAATATTATATTCAATTTAATAAAAAAAGTAGGAGGGAGTAAAAGGGTTTGTTGCAATGTTTTGGCTGCTTATCAAACAACACCGTAACTCCATAGCTGACTAAAGAGGATGAAGCCAAATTCTCTAACCAAAAAGATATAAATGACACCGAAAAGGCTTATATGGCCCACGTGCTTTGCTTTGTCATCATTGTCCCTTATGGGGCCCACTTCAACCGTGCGGCTGGTGGGCTCTACACTACTTACGTCATATTTTGAACAATAAGGGAGTCAAGTCAAAGTCTGAATTGGAATTACTCTTATTTACCATTTTCATTTTTTCTTATTTTAAAATTTGTGTAATTTAGTTTGGGATGAACAGTAGAGACTGGACAGCAATAGGAACATGCATGATGCATGGCTGCCACGTCATTCACTACATCACCTACAAAAACTCATTTTATCTCACAACAAGACAACTTACAATACGTAGATTAGAGTAAAAAAAACAGTGACAAAAAAAGCATCAAAGTTGAGAATAATTATGAATTTAAAAAAATTTGCTACTACATCCGCATCCAAGATCAAGTTCAGAATCTGTTCAAATTCAAAATCTAAATTACAAATTCCATTTGGGATTGAAAAAGACAGCTGCATGCAAAAAAGGAAAAAGATCACATTAAAAATAGTTTTACACGTGATTTACAATCTTCAGCAACAAATAAATCCCATACACACAAACTCACGATTATTATAAACAAAAATTCAATTAAATATAATATATATATATATATATATATATATATGATTACCTGGTTGATTTCTAGCAGAGGAAGAAGGATGTTTTGCATGCTTTGGATTGCGATTGAGAGCTCCACTTCCACTTCCATTTCCACCCTCACGTTCCATTTTATAAAATATTAAAAACTAATATAATATGATTTATGTTTCTTGAATTGGCACAGTGGCAGCTTTATTTATAGCAGAAAATACAGAACCTGCAACCTGCTGTAGCCGGTTTCCCCCTTCTTTCATTGGTTCTTTTGGGCCGGGACCTCCTCAAATCAACACCCGTGGGTTTTATTTGTTCTTCATTCTCCGCCGTTGGATCCACTTCATGTATCGGGATTTTAAATATTCATCTAATTAAATTCATTTCTAATTGTCAGAAAGTTTGCATAATTAAATTTTGTTTCCCAATGTGCTATTCTTGTAATTTATTTTTTCTCATTTCTAGAATTTTAAAACTACAACGTTCCTAATTCTACTTTAATATTACTGCTTTGTAACTAAAATTCATTGAGAATAATAATGTGATTTTGTATTTCTATTCATTAATTTGCTTAGCCTCATAACCAAATATTATTTCTCACATCCCTTCACTTAATGCTTATCAATTTGTTTCACGTTGTAAGGAAATGTTAATTGTCGTTATATGTTTCTATTTGTCACTCAATTACTTTATTTAACCATATCACATTATCGTTAGCCGTTAATTTCGTTATTCCAACATCCGAGGTTCAACCATGACGTAACAAGATATTTTCGTTATCCATTTTTTGTTGACTTTCATTAAAAGAGTAACAACAATTTTATATATGTCCGGATATCATTAAATAATATAGATTATTTTTAATAATTAAGTTAAACAAATAATATAGATTATTAATTTCAAAACAATGATTTTTTAAAATCATCAATTGGATAATCAGCATATTGCAACTGATTAGTTAGCACATGGACAGCTAATTATAAAATTTACACACCAAACACCTAAATAATAGTTATTTAGTACAAGACATGTATATGTTGCATAAAACATTCAATATACTAACTTGTGGAGTATGGACATGAAAAAAAAGACACATTTATGAATGGGAGAAATGTTTTATATATTTAAAACATGATAGTACTATCACATGTACTTTAATATTAAATTTAATGATAAAAAGGATTAATTGAATACTCTCTTGACTATGACTAATATGGATTTCTTTAAAATTGCCAAATAGCGGTTTTTAGTAGAAAATAACTTTACCAAATGGTTATGGTAAGAGTATTCTTCTACGGAACCTGATATCTCTTATTGTTACTTTCTATTATGTTATAATGTACTGTAACCAATTCTTATCAAAATCATAACTTTTTAGTAACTTCAAATTTGTTTCTAGGGATAAGTATTACCTGCATCAATCAATTTCATGCCATCATCAACATACTAAGTCAATAAATCATTAATAATATAGTTCAATGAGATAAATTCAGTGTCTGTTATTCTCGTACTTATTACAATCTTATATCGGTTAGGAATTAAAAGTTTCAGTCGAATATAAAGTTAGACAATATTCATTTTATCAACTCAGATTTGACCTTATTATTTTTTGTGATATCAGAGTCTATCTCACTCTATTAGTGTAATAGACAACCTGATATAATATAATATAATATAATATAATATAGCTAGGTGCATTATGCATAAGTGCTCCCGTCACACCCCCACTTTTCGAAAGACAAAATTGTTTAACCCAAAAGAAACTTCATAGCAACTCTGTTATTTTGAAACACAAAAATGCATCATTTTCACAAAGATTGTATACATTATATATATACATATGTAGATGCAAGCAAAACTATAATGTCAAGAAAAAATATATTTTTCCAATCCAATCTAAATGTAGTTTCTTACCCTTTTACTAAAAAATATGTATACTTTTCATTGTTTACAAGTTATAATTTTAGACAAACATAGATTATATAGATTAACAAATGGCAAAAGGAGAATCTGAATTGTATCATATTTGTCATATTATTAAGAGTACAATATTTTGTTTTATGGGCAGATCATCTATCTAGACAGAAGCTAAATTCAGTGATATTGATATCCGCTTTCGTATACATAATATTTGCTATGTGGAATATGTTTGCGGTTTTAGAACCAAGTGGCTTCCAATTGTACTCTGCCATGTCTGACTACAAATTCATTTCAATATATGTATAAAAAAAATAGTTTGCAGAGGGACTAGCCCCGGCTGCAGATGCTCCAATGCTTGCCGCATTTGTCCTCAATCCAGTGACTTAAGGAGCTTCTTTGAGGAATGCACTTTGGGGAGCTCACCTCCTGTTAGAAGTAGATCAAATTCCCCAGTACAGAGCTTTCTGCTGCGGTCAAGTTGTGATGAAGTGATTTCGTAGACATGATGGATACGAAATCAAGAATTATTAATTGGGTCCATGTATAATCTTTTTTCTTTAATGTAATCAATCACTCCATCTATAGTAAGGTATTTTATTGACAGCCCTTTAGAAATACATTCCCTGATGGCCAAAAGAAAAAAGAAATTACTTTGAGGCCTAAATGTATTCAATCATAGTAAAATCTTCTTTTCATCGACAATGTAAGTATTATATTCAATGTACCTTACTCTTGTTGAACTGATCGAGTTTGGTACTAGTTCATCAACTACTTTAACATTAACCTGCAAGGACATGAAATTGATGAGCTTCCAAGATCCCAAGATGAGAGTTAGAATGAATTAAGTAATGGAAGACTTTGCTCAAGAAGTTTGGTTTGTGCCGAAAGACTTATAAATGTAGATTATCTTGATTCTAAGTCACTAGTCAACAAAAAAAACAAATCGAAATTTAAAATAATTTCAACTGTTTGACCAAATTTTCAGATTTTACTAAATTCAAAATTTTCTCTCCCAACTCAGAATGAACTCATATCTTTTAGATAAACAAAGAATGACAACCTTTGTTTCTACAAAAACCATAAGGGAAAAAATAATTGTGAAGAAACGGAGACCTTTTTGGATAGTTGTAATATGACAACTAAATAGAACTTTAGAATTAGATGTAAATTTGACTCTCTTAAACAAAATTATCAGACATTTGTTTCACATTCAAAATTGTTACTCACTCTATTGTCATCCAAAATGTCATCGTTGGATATGATGTTCTCAACATCTTGTCCTTCTCTGCGAATGCAAACTATACCATAATCCTTGCATATTGTCCTCACCTATGAACGAGGAAAATATTAGCTCAACAGTAAAGTAGCAGTCAAGGTTGAAACTTTAGTTTCCAACCTATACCTAACTACACGTTTTGGTGGACATAAAATTATACCTATTATGGACATCATACCATAGCATTTGATATGATTCACAGTTCCACACTCAGAAATGAGAGAAAGACTTACAGTACTCATAAATTTATGGCTACAGAATTCGTATAAATACATGAAAAATCCAATGTCTGCCTTGTCAAAACTAAAAGGCAACAAAATTTCCAACTAAACTCCAATTTTAATCATAGAAGTACTTAAACAATCTAAAGATCTGCAGCGCCAGCCACCAAGAACATACCTTCTCACGGATCCAAAATCCAGGAATGCTAAAAGATTGGAGTAAATCAGAACCACAGACAAGCATGATCCTGAGGGTTTCTACAGGGAGTTAAAGAACAGAACTGTTAAAAACGTCCTCAATGATATAATTGGGTATGCATAAACATGGTTCAAATGAAGCAATGTTCTACGGCATCATACTTTCTTCAAATGAAAAACATTCATATAACATCTTTTCTCCCAATAAAGTTAATCTTACCCTTGGATATATGCTTAATAAAATAACTCTCAATTCTTTGCAAGATGGTCAACGTCCGTTGATAGGTACTCTGGTTTGCCTGAAACAGAAACCGTTTACAATGTGAAATCAGTTTAAGCTGTTAAAACACGTTAAGCTGAGAGTAAAACATAATTGGTTTCAAGCAGGAAGGTGTTCAACCCAAAAAGGCATCATAAAGTATCTACTAAGAATGAAAGGAAATTTAGTACAATAAACTTCAGAATAATGAACCAAATACCTCCCATGGGTCAACCATTACGAAATCAGAAGTTTCACAGGCTAAATTACACATTTGCACACGATGTTTGCCAGATACAAGACCCTAAATAAGAAAGCAGTAAGGTCAATTGTACATACTGAGACTAAAAAAAAGGCTAATAATAAGAGTTTGTAATATAAGCGTAATTATCTCAGTAAATTGATGATAACTTACCAGTGAATGGTAGAGCTAGAACCAAGATCTACTTATTATGCTAACTCACATGATAAACAAAATAAAAGCACATATATATAATATACCGGCTTTTTGTATGCATCACTAACAGGTGACATATAGGCAGCAATAACATGGTAGCCCTCTGAATGCAACGCATCTCTCGCCAGCTCTATCCATACAAGTGGAATCCAATATACATCAATATCATTAGTGATAAACCAAGTAATTTGTCCTATCAAACTCAGTCACATGCAAACAGTCATACTTTTTTTAATCAATTGTGAGACCAAATTTCTTATTTAACATTCCAAAGTAAAGATTAATAAATTGACAAAATCGAATTCAAAAAATCAAAATGTTCCTAGTGTATAGGGAAGGACTTAATTTAACTTACCGAACATACGCAAGTGCATTAAAGTAGGAGGATTGAAGCTGCCGGTGGCTACAAGAACTACATTTATCTTGTTCTCATCCCTGTTTTAGATAGATTATATTCTAAAAATAATTATCAATTATCCAATGTCAAAGAAGTTCAATAGGAATTAAACTAGAAACATTACTTGGGAAATAAACAGATTTTACACGGAATGAGTGCGGTTAACTTACTGAGTTGAATGAGGTGCAAAAGATACTTTATCCATTGGCAATTCAAGGTCCATACTTAATCAGTAGTTCAACAAGCCTTTCCTGTTTCAGTTACAGAATGCAACAAAAAAAAAAAAAAAAAAGTTGCTGAATCCACAAAAGTTGGCTCTATCTAGTTGATATTGGCATGTTTCTGGCAGGAGAAGGATAGCCAAGTTGTCGCAATAAACCTTAGAAGAGGCAAAACAAAATCAGCAGCTCAAACTCAAACCTTAAATTCACAAAATCGAAGAAGCACGGGCACACAAGGAGGAGGGAGATAAAGAGGAAGACTGAGGGGATAGATAGATAAAGATGTGGGTCTGCAATCGATTAGAGTATCGGTCTAGAGCAAAGCCTGATCCTCAAGCATTGCCGGAAAGAAAAATTTTTTGGAGGAAAGGAGGATTGTCAGATATTTCTTTGAATCAAGTTCAATCAAGAATGTACTGCAATACATATGGATTGTAGAATATAAAAGAAGCACAAAAGAAAGTAGCCTTGGCTTACATGGGGAGTTTAAAAAGAAAGGCGAAGAACCTTGCAGTCTAGAAACGAGCAATTGTTCCAATTCTATGGCCCTTGTACACGGTTCCACTTTTGAGTATAGGGAATTAGGGATGCCAATTTGAACGAGTAATATTCGTGGATTCCACGGAATGGGTACATCTCAACCAAATTTAGTATTCTTTTATAAATTTAGTTAACCCCGATTAAAAATTGTGAAATGGAAATTTAATTATTACAAGAGTTCCCTCGCCACACGCGTTTGATTGAATACTGTTGATATTCCAAATTTCATTTTCCAAATATATATATATATTTTGAAAATGAGTTTACTCATATTATTACCTCAAATCATAAAAATCAATCAAAAAATTTTGGATAATTTCTAAAATGCGACTGGAAGCATTATAAAACAAAGCTTTAGCTAGCCTATAAGCTCATTCATTCATTAACTTGCCGCAAAATCCAGTTGACCTTATTATCAGGCATAGCTGCTAATAAAAATTTACAATCCAATATAACTCAACCAAACTCAGAAAGACCTAAAAACACTACTTGAAAGAGCAAAAAGAACCGTTTGAGAATCAATAAAGACACCACCACTAACCCGGCGTATGCCCTGAAATATAGATTAAAGCTTCACGAAGAGCTAAAGCCTCAAAAACCTTCGCCTCAGACTCCCCATCATAATAGCCGAACATTGCCTTAATAAAATTACCTTCCTCATCCTCAAAAAGAGCACCATGACCGCACTCCTTAGCTCGGCCCCATCAACACAGCACTCCCACTTAAAATTATTTCCATCCACAGTGACCTCTTTAAAGACTTGAACTTGCCGCTGATCATGCAACGTGACTCCAGGCTGCATGGAACCAGCATTGCGCACGGATGGCTGAAGCACCGAAGCCACTACAAAACGATCAAGGCCCACCGGGACAATGTTGGCAGCAAGCATATCCATGTTATTACACAATTTTTTATCCTAGCATACCAAATCTTCCACACCAGCATAGCAAAATATTGGACCATCTTTTTGTTATTTAAATTCAATACCTGCAAAAAATAATCATTAAAACCACCCAACCTCCAAACCTCCTTTGCTTCGCCACATCACATCGTAGTAAAACATGAGTCACATCCTCCATACCCCCACATCTCACACATCCCTGAACTCCCTCAACTCCTCGACTCCTAAGTTTCTCACAAGTAGAAAGACTATTCCTCAGTGCTCTCCATAAAAACTTCCTCACTTTTGGTGGAACACTAATTTTCCAAATTGCACCCCAATAATCCCTACTACACCTCACACTCTCCCTCCCTAACACCTTGAGAGCAAGAAAATAACTGGTTTTAACACTATACACACCCCTTTTATCAAAATGCCAAATAATCCTATTCTCCCCCTCCCAAATTAATAGGATTATTAGTAATAGCATGAACCTCCTTAGCACTAAACAACATTTTTTGAGCTGTCACGCGTTGTGGGGACTAATTTTTATTTTCGTTTTGACAGAATTAACCTTAAATCACTTGACTCCGTTTTCAATTTTAAAAACACAAATAACACAAATATTCGAGTAAGGAGGTTAGGTATGTCGCATGAGCCACTCCTCACACAACACTCGAGAAACTGGACTCTAATATTTCATTTTATTTTCCAAAACTAAAATTTCGTTTTTACTTTAAAAAATACATTTTTATTAAGCGAGACTAACACAAACAACCTAAACGGTGATTTAAAAGCGATTTGATTCAAAATAAAAAAAAAAAAAAACTTCATTCCAACTTAAAATAAAAGTAGTATATAAACCATCTATGCCTAAATTATTCTTTCTCCAATTTCAGAGAAAATTAATTAAAAATTAGTTATAAACAAATTACATTCAACCCTTTTAATAAAAACCTCAAAAAAATAAAACCAGATTGTAAACAGCCCCTAATCAACTGCATCTAATCCTAAACATGTTTCAAACAATAAAATATTAAAACGAACATTCAAGTATGGAAATTTATGAAAAAATCCCTAAAATTATAGCAAATTTTTAAAAGGTCCCTAAAGATTGATTTTATTTCAATTAGCACCTTAAACTTAATATTTTTTTTTCTATTTTCATGGCAAATTACTATTTAATACCTTATGATTCTTTTTCATGCAAATTAAAGGCTATGCTAAAATTAAAATCCTAATGCTAAAATGAGCATGCAAATTCTAATGCAAATCACAATCCAATTTCACCAACTCTAGACCTAAAATGTCAACTCTAGCTATAATGCCACCTCTAAACTCTAAATGCAAGCATATTCATGGAACATTGACTCCTAACTTCAAAATGAAACGTAAATTGCATTTTACCCTAATAATGTGAGATTACTGATAAAGTGAAAATATCAAATTAAAGTGCAACTTCTAATTCCTAAATGAGCACATAGCTTCTAGCCTAATGCAAAACAAACTACATAGCTAAACATGTGATATTCTTATTTATGCTCAAAAGTGCAAGATGCAAAATGCAAGTTATGTAAATGATACCTAATGACACGACTTTGAAACTAAAAAAAAAAAAAAAAATACAACTTAGTTTCAGTTTGAAAGAAAATGAAAAATAAAAAGAATGATGTGAGATACCATTACAAAGAGACCAGCAGAAATCTCATCAGAGTGAATCAGAACTCATAAACAAGCAGAACAATAATTCAATCACTTTAATCAGGTTCCCAAATGAAGCAAGACATGGAAAATTGAAGTGGAAATCATCCAAACAGCATACAAAATTAATCAGGATAGGAGATTTACCTGAAGACCCTCAGCAATTCAATTTTGAAATCGTTCTAATTGTTTTGCTTTAAGAGATTTGGAGCTGCCTCCACCGACTGCTACCTTCTCCAAATGGATAGTAGTTCCAAATCGTTTTCTGATTCGTTTCTTTTTTTCAAAATCGGTTTTCATTTTACTATTTCGAATTGATTTCAAAATGAAGAAAGTGAAGTCACTATTCAAACTTCCTTCTCCGTTTTTCGTTAAGAATAAAGAAGAAAACCCCCTACTCAAATCGTTTCCCTCTGTTCTCTGATTTTCGAAATAGGTTTTTCACTCAACTCCTTCTCCCCTGGCCCAACGCCCAAAACCAGAAGTCCCCTCGAGTTCTCCCTTGTCTCTAAAATTCCTCCCCGAAAACTAGACTGACAGAGAGCTCCTCCAAAATAAACATACCTCCTCCTCTCGTTTTCGTACTCAAAATTAATCAAGAACACTCAAACACGAAGAACAGCTCCTCTTCATTTCGATTTGCTGTGTTTCATACGAAAAATATAAGGAAAGGATAAGACGGCGGGGTTTGTTGTTTTAATTTTACAAGGGCTAGTTTGGTTTGGCCCTGAATCAAACCAGTTTGGTCGATTTGAGACCCTGAAACCAGTTTGATCTAGCACTTGGGTTTGGCTTCGATTAAATTTTAATTTTAATTAATTAATCAAATTTATTTAAATACAATTTCATGCAAATCACATAAACTGAATGAAAGAATTGACTAGTGCCGGGACCGAAGAAAAAATACTAAAGAAATTAAATAATTCAATACGATAAAGAATCAGTTTGATTTGATATCTAAAATCTTATGAAATTATTTCGACATTATTATTGGGCATTCTCAAGAATAAAATCAAGCGTCTTCAACATCACCAATTTATATATATCTCACGAAAAACTTGTTTGCAACAAGAAATATACCTATTACAGTGATGGTTTGAGGGTTGATAGCAAATTTTAACTACATACTGCAGCGAGGGTGGGTAATGGGGAAGGTCATAGTTATTAGTAGCTCATAGAGCACAATATCATAAGGGGTCCTCCACCTATATCACAAACAACAAAAAGCCATAGCACCATATTTGAAATGAATAGTATAAACATGCGAACAAATTAATAATAAATGAAAATATCCGCATAATCCAAAAATAAATCATTCAATATGAAACAATAATCAAATTATAATAGAAATATATAAAAGTGCACTATTATTTACAATATCACCAATTGTTACACTAAATAATAATCAGACAAATAACCATCACATATAAAAGTAATCCCAAACCAACTACTAGATTGAATTTTTTCATTGATTAAATATAAAGTGCTAACTATAAATATAACACTAAATGCATTATAAATTCAATTATATGCTTATCCCATAAGTATCAAATATTTTATATTGTTTACTTAACTTCAAATTGAGATTTAATTTTTATCATGTTAAGAATCTCAATTACCATTTATATCAACAAAGGGAAAAAAAATGATACTTTAATTGCAATCAACAACTAATATTTAGCTTGGCTTTAAAACAATAATTAGAAAACAAAGTTTATGATATGATGTATTTTTACAGTGAAAATAAGGCAGTAAAAAATATTTTTACTGGAATTTTGGTAATATAACGATTACAAAGAAATAAAAAGAGGAGAAAACAAAAGTAATAACATAGAGAAAAGTAAAAACACAGCAATCTTGAACAAGCTTAGCTAAAATCATGTAAGAAAAAATAGATAGTGCATTAAATGTGACATTTTTTTTAAAATTCGCATAAATTTAGTGATTTTAAGGGAAATGATTAAAATGTATAATAGTTGAAAAAAAATAGAATACTAATGAATACTGAATAGAGAGACTAACGTGTCTATTAAGCTAAAATAACTAAATATATAATTAATTATTATAATACAAAAGATAATTATTTAATTTGGTTAAAATTTGAGGATGGAATTGTTATTTACCCATTTCAAAGGTTGCAAATATCGTGCAACCCGATGGTAAAATGGGCACCACTATTCTCCCTTTCCCAAATTTGAAATTTAATCCGCGCTCATACTAATCGGATCTCCACCGTCCATTTTCGAATCTTGAATCGGCAATCTCTCTCCACACCATACCCAGATAATCTGTCCACAAAATTCTATCAGTCTTCAGCACAAATTGGATTAAACGATCAATGTAAACTATTTCCCGAAACCAATCAAAGGAGAAAATGTCAACCATTGAGAAGCTGTTCGTGCAGATCTTCGAGAGGAAGAAGAGTATAATCGAGAATTTGAAGCGCCAGACCGAACTATTCGACCAACACCTCGCATCTATGTGCCTTCTTGATGGAATCCTACCTCCTCCCTGGCTATGGTCTTCTTCTTGTCCTTCATTTGCCTCAGATCCACTTGGTACTTCTCTCTCTCTCTCGCTGTCTTTGCTCGAAGCCATTTTGTTATTTAGTGTGCTTGTGGTTTACTTTCAATCCAATCTCTCGTCTGAAATATTTTGGAATTGAAGTTCTAGTATCATTTGAAATTGTAAATGTTATGGCTTTTAGTTATTGTCCTTTTTTTTTTTGTGTCGACTTGGTAGGAATTCTCTAATTGGGCGTTTTAAGGAAATGAAAGCTATTTTTTAGCTGTTAGTTGTTAGGGACAATGAGGTACTGAAATTTGTATTATGCTGATTGATTGTTTTAGTTTTGCTGTGGAATAACATATAATCAGTGTATATTACGCTTTTCATGCACAGTGCTTGCTTATGTATTGTTCTTTAAACTATGTTTCAGCAAGAATTCGGTACTTTTTTTTTTTGTTTGGGAAGTGCAAAAATTATTTTAGCTTTCGCTTAAAATGAAAAATCTATATAGATTTTAAGTAGCCTTTGAGTTTGAATCAAGGTCATTAAATAACTGTATCCTCTCCTAATTGTTGTTATTTCAGAGTTGAAGAAAGAGGAGCTTATATCAGAACTCTTGCTTCCCCGCCCTCAACTTGTATACCCTTGCTCCAGCAGTCATTACTCTTTATACCAAAAGCCCATTGTTACTGCTGATAACAAGGGGTTGACAAATGCTTCATGCACAGAAGCTCTTGCTTCAACTAATGGCTTTGATGCAGGTCATAAGTTGTCGGGTAATGCACCATTTCTGGTTGATGAATCTCACTGTAACACCAATTGTGTTCCTGACCAAGATGTTAGTGTTACATCCCCTCAAGATTGCGTAGATGCAAAAAAATTAGATAATGGCCTTGATCATGCTCAGTCATTGGTGAAGATTCAAAAATCAAAGTCGACATTTATTGTTGATGACATTCATTGTAATACCAATTGTGTTCCTGAGGTGGATTTTAGTGTTACATCACCTCAAGATTGCATTGGTCCAAACAATAATGGCCTTGATCCTTCTCAGTCATTAGTGAAGATTCAGAGATCAAAGTCGCGACAAAAGGCTCTAGAGATTCGTAACAGCACAAAAGCAACCAAGTCACATTCATGTGATCATAATAATGTTGGTGTAAACTCCAGTAAAGGTATAGGATCTGAAATCCATTCTCTACAATTTGAGAATGGTGATAAACTATTGCTGGTTAAATCTGTTGATTCAAATGATGAGGGTTGTGAAGCAGCAGCAGCTAAAGTAGATGGAGCCCTGGGGAAGGAAAAGAATAGTGATATTTACCATGGTAGAACTATGAGATCAGGAAGTTCTATCCCACAAAATGTGTCTACTATTGGTCCTGGTAATGATGGAGTTTCTTCTTTCCCGGTCAAAGAAGGTGGTCCTATCAATTCTATTGATGGCTTGATACAACTGCCTTACTGTTTCAATAATTTAGTTGATCCAGTAAAGCCTTTGACACTTGATAAAGCAAGTGTTATGGCAGAAGAAGAAAATGTGGCTACTTCCAGGGGAAATGAAGTAAGTATGAGATCTAGATGTTCTATTTCTCAAGCCAGCACTTCAAAGGAGCCTTTGGAACTCGGTAATTCTTCTTATGTTGCCAAGGAGGATGATGGGCATATAGAGCCTTTTGATGAGTCAGGAAACCTGTGTAGTTCTGTTGGTGAGTTACTGCAATTGGTCAAGCCTTCCTCTGTCATCTCAAATGGCACTCACGGATCAGCGAAAGCAACAAAAACCAGGGATAACTGTATCCAAGATAAGGGAAGCAGCTTTTATAGTGGGAGAATAACAAGGTCTCGAAGTTCTAGCTCACATGCTAATTCCGAGAATGAGTGTTTGAAGATGCAGAACTTTAGTAGTAAAGGGGAGGAATGGGGTAATTCTTCTTCTGTTGCAAAGGAGGATGGTGGCCACAGCAAGATTTTTGACAAATCAGGAAACCATTGTAATTCTGTTTGTGAGTTATTGAACTTGGTCAAGCCTTCTTCTTTCTTTTCAAATGACACTTGTGGACAATGGAAAGCAAAAACCAGAGATAATTGTATCCAAGAAAAGGGAAGCAGCATTATTAGTGGAAGAATAACAAGGTCTAGAAGTTCTAATTCACAACATGAATTTGAGAATCAGGGTTTCAAGCAGGAAAACTCTTGTGGTGACAAGAAGGAAGTAGGTTGTTCCAAGGAAGCTGACGGGCATAAAGCCTCTTTTGATAAGTCAGGAAACATGTGTAATTCTGAGAGTGAGTTACTGCAATTGGTCAAGCATTCATCTCTCATCTCAAAAGGAATTTGTGAATCAAGGAGTGCAAAATCCAGGGATAGTTGTATCAAAGATCATAGAAGCAGCATTTATGGTGGGAGAATAACGAGATCTAAAAGTTCTAACGCACAATCTATTGGTACTGATGAGTGTTTGAATCTGAATGACTTTTGTGGCAATGGAAAGGAAGATGGTATTTACAAAGCTAACCAACTGTTTTATCATGTTGACACAATCCAACCTTTAGGCTTCACTTATGAATGTTCTGAGGGGAAAGAAAATGTGGACTGCCAGAAAATTGATGTTAGAAGTTATTCTTATTGCCATAGAATGACATGCTCTCCTTCTAGTGAGAAATTTATTCGTGCTAATGAGTTCCCAGAGGTGGATATAGCCTCTAATATTATGAAGGATAGTGATGGTATATGTGCTCATTCTTTGGACAAATCTTTGCAACTACCTCAACAATCAAGTTTTGTTGAAGGAGTTAACATTCAGGTTCTGTCAGGAGTGAAGCCAAATGTTCTTCCTTGTACTGAAGTCATTATAGCTGAAACTGAGGTCGCATATGATGCACTAGCTGAGGCTTCCTCTGTTTCTTCCAAAAGCAACTTGGATGGTTCTAATCATGGAGTTGAAGTTCTTGAATCAGTGCTACCCAGTGAATGCAACATGCTTGTGAAACCTAAGCAACTTGATTTTGATGATGTGGAAAGGAACGGTTTGCTTGAAACTTCTGATCCTACCTTAGAAAATAAACAAGTTACAATAGAGAAACAGCAATTTACCACCTTGTTACACTCTGCAGATTTAACAGATAAAGAGATATCTAATAGTTTGTTTGAAAATCTGAATCCATCAGCTGAGATGCTGTTGCTGAAGGAGCGGACATTGTCTAGCAAAGAGAAGAAACCTTGTAATGATTCATCTGAAGCCTGCATTGCAGATGGTGCTGTTTTCGTTGATGAACATATAGCTAACTCTGTATGGCAGAAAATGGATAAAGTTATTTGCAGCAACCAAAAAGTGGATTCATGCTTCATGGGTTCATGGCCGCAGCATAAGCGAAGAAAGATAAGGGGTCAATTTACTAATAGCCTTTCTGCTCCCAGAAGTTTGGACATAAAACCATATCAGCCTATTCACTTGTATCCTGTAAGTATATATGCGAACAATGCAGTAGATAATTTGAATGTAATCTAAAGTTTGAAACCTTTTTATACTTCTCAGATGGAAGATGCAGAGCAATTAGATGTTCAGAACAACCTAGTAAAAGACATACATCAGAATATTGAAGACCAACAATTAGAGGAATCTGAAGCTGTACCATCCAAGCTACAAGTTGAAGAGGTATTTCATTTTCAAAAGTGTAGATTCTGGAAGTCGTAATCTGGTTCATGTCTAGTCTGCACTGATGTCATATTTTTACTGACACTAAAGTTTCTGTTGTTATGTATGTTGGTCATCTAGATTTTGAAGAAGAATAGGAACTGGATAACTTTACATCCATGATCCATTGAAGGAACATGACGTGGCTGAGTGACTATGTTTTGATATGTATGTTTAGCAGATGCAGCTGAAGATGTATATATAGCCTTGGAAAAATGATCAAATTTAAAAGAGCAAGCATCATAATTATAAACGCCTGTGGCCATGAGGGAACAAAAAAAACAAAAAATTATCTGCCAACATCTAATGCACTAACCATTAGAACTAATATCACGCGTCAACCCCCTTTCTGTCACTTTAAAAATTTCTGATTTCTAAAATTTCAGTCACATGATTCACTAGTTGAGATTGTATATGCTTTGAATTTGAAATCATTATATTCTTATGAGGAAATAAATCAGTCTTGCATCAGGTTTAACTTTGTTAGAGCAGGACCACTATGACATTATGCTTAGAGCGATTTGGTCTGGGGGTCATGATAATAGATAAACAAAAATGGTTTACCTACATGTATTTTTGAACATCTATTTGATGGGAGAATATGCTACTGTTCTTTGTGCCACTGAATTGTTTTTATTTGTGGTACAAGTGGCCACTGGTTTGAAAAAAAATCCTTTTTGGTTGTAATGTGGAGTCTGTCTTCTGCTAGTATTCAATAGTGTCTGATGCACAATACAATGTCATCTGACAGGTTGCCATAACCTTAGGAGGGAGGGAAAGAACTGCAAGTACTGGTTTTGCTCTGATGGTTGAAGAACAAGGGGAACCTTTCGGTTCATTTGTGAAAAAGTTGGATGCTGATGTTTGTCATGGCAGTTTTACGGAGAAAGCTGAAGTGGCTGCCTATGATGTGACAGGGCAACCAAATGCAGGAGAGAACCCAGTTCTATTTCAAAGTCGAGATAAATTAGAATTCGGAGTTGATGATGTCCAGAAGCATACTGGAGACACCATGCTGGAGAAGAATTATCATTTGACAGAGGGGAGCAACTTGTCTTACTCTCACTCTGGTTCTTCTCATAGCCAATCCATGTTTGGTGGTGATCAAAATTTGCCTGAGTTTGAGGGGTTTCTCATGGAAACAAAGGAACAACAGCATTTCACCGCCAGTGATGGAATTAACTTTGACAATCTGGATCTGCCACCTACTGCACTCGGGTATCCAAGTGTTGTGCAGCAGCTTTGCAAATCCAGTAGCCTTCATACACCGCTTTCTCATTTTTCAGTGACTTATAATTCTAAATTGCATGATGCACAAAATTTATTTCTGTCCATCCCAAATGGGCTTTTAGAGACCATGGAACTGCGGAGGAACCTTAATATGAATGGCGATGGAATTGAGCAACTTAGTGGCAGCAGCAGTTACTTGAATGTGGAAGTCAACCATGCACTTCATGGAAGGTCCCATTCAGTCTCTCTGCCACTTTCTGGTTCCCAAGCCGCATGGGATGGTAAGAGTCGCTGTTTGTCTCCAGCAGGGAAGCTTTGGGATGGTGTCCCACTAAAGTCTGGCAGTTCTGGGAAGAGAGTGAGCTCAATTCCAGAGCTTCCCAGCATTAATGAAGAAAATGAGAATACAGATGAAATTCCTGCTATGTTTCTGGAAGAAGTTGGTCCACAAGAAATTACTAGCTCAGTCAAAAGGGAGCCACTTGTTGACATCACAAAGAATTCAAATGCTCTAACGTCAGTTTGTGAAGCTGAGATACATGGTGATAGAAGTAGTCTTGCTTCTATGAATACAGAACTCAGCTTCAGTGGAACTTGTGATAGGCCCAAACCGAAGTTGAGAAATCAGAATGGTGACCGAAGGAGATATACAAGCAAGGACAAGGAGAATCAGAATTCATTGCTTGGAAGTTATGATAAAAAAGGCAAAGATTCTGTTCATACCAGATTTAGCAAACCAGTTTTATGTAGAAAAACTGGTTTGAGGAAAGGAGGACCAAGTCTGTCAGAAGTGGAGTCTAAACATAGCAACATCGTGTCAAATCTTACTTCTTTCATTCCACTTGTGCAACAAAAACAAGCTGCTGCGGCCGTCACTGGTAACTTACTACTTTTCTCTTTTTTTTTTTGTTTTTTTTTTTTGTTTTTACATGCCCTGTTAATAGTTTCCTTTGAGGAATTCCTTTCTTGTCCTTTTTGGACTACATTTACAAATTTTGGATGTGATCATAATCCTATATGTTGAAGGTAATGTCCAAAAAATTTAAATATTGGAATTTGTAAATTGCATTTGTTTTTGCAAGTATCAGTTCACTTCCATTGGTCTTTTGATTCGACATCAGCAATTGTCTTTTCTTTACTGTTACAAATCTTAGTCTTACCTTCTAATGCTTTAGTGAGATCAATTTTTAATCAATTTAGTTATTTAATGGATGTTGTTTTCTTATTTTTATTGATTAGTCTGCTAGGGTTGGTAAATTTGGTTTGTGATATATGAGAAGAACTAAACTACGACATTATTGTATGTTCAGATGGTTTCTGCTGGAAACAAATATAATAATGTAATTTTGAGGATTTGAATTTCACATAGTGCATTAAAGAGCCTGTTTTTAAGGCAACAAGAGGATATATTTGCTAATCTGCCTCAGTTAGGCGTGTATGGGAACCTTTAAATGCTCTGTTCTCGTAGGTCAAATAGGCAGAATTTGGTTTTTATTATCCTTGTGGTTCCGCTTTTAATATGCCAGTAGATTGAACTTTCTTTTTCAGCACTACTCCTGGAAAGATCCTTGTGCAAGTGCAACTAAACAAATGTTACTAAACCTGCTGGTGAATTTGAACATAGCCTCAATAAACTATACTTGT
Source organism: Croton setiger (assembly GCA_948099555.1). Taxonomy (NCBI): domain Eukaryota; kingdom Viridiplantae; phylum Streptophyta; class Magnoliopsida; order Malpighiales; family Euphorbiaceae; genus Croton; species Croton setiger. The sequence continues at coordinate 46,301 of CANUEY010600571.1, forward strand.
TTAACTGGGCAAATTTTGGATTAGTTTTTTAAATTATTTTGCAATCTTTGTTTCATCATACGCATATTCAGACTTTGTATTCTTTTCTACAGGAAAGAGGGATGTCAAAGTGAAGGCATTGGAGACTGCTGAAGCTGCAAAGCGTCTTGCAGAAAAGAAGGAGAATGAAAGAAAAATGAGGAAGGAAGCGTTGAAACTTGAGCGAGCAAGGTTAGAAGAACAAAACTTGAGACGGTTGGAGTTGGAGAAGAAAAATAAAGAACAGAAGAAAAAAGAGGTTGACATGGCAGCAAAGAAAAAGCAGAGGGAAGAAGAAGAAAGGAAAGAGAAAGAGAGGAAACGAAAGCGTGTTGAAGAAGGAAAGAGATGCCAGCTGGAAAACGAAAAAAGGTTTCGTGCTGAGAAAGCAAAGACAGATGTAAAATCCCAAGCACCGGTATGATCTCTTATGCCCGTGTATGACATGAAATTCCTCTGAGCTTTCTGTTTTAGGCATATTGTAGTTATATGGATGTCAATTTTTAGGATGAAAGAGCATGCGAGTGGAAGGAATCTGTAGACAGAATAGGAAAGCAAGGGAATATTAAAAAGACAAAGGAACACAACAATCTTCTGACAGCTCCTCAGACTAATCATACAACTACAACTAGCAAGCTTTCAACCATTGACACTGCAAATGCAAGTAGCTTTCCTGAAGACTGTGGGGCTTTATGCAATTATGAAGATAATTCAAAGGTATTAACTTTTTTTTGTTCTTTAAAATTAGGACAAATTGCTACTTCAGCGACAAAAAAATTTATTGCCTACTTGCAACTAGATAGTGGAGTGCCTGGTTTTGTTTTAATTTCGACTTTTAAGTGCTTTTGTACTCATCTTATTCTATTAAATACAATGATACTAAGGCTTTGGCTTGACATGGGGACTGGTGAATCCTCTGAAATTTACTTACAAAAGGCATTAGGACAATAAACTTGATGCAGTTTGAGGATGGAGCAATTTCATAGCTATAGTTTGTTGGGAATTTGTACCCATAATTGGAAAATGGAGTTTCCTTATTATTGATATGCTGATAGAAAGTTATCCATTAGTTGTACCTGCTCTTTTTTCTTTGGGTATACACGTTTTCTTTATTTTTGCATATACTCAATCATGCCCTATGCTGCCTGTAATAATATTCAGGTGATGGGATACCACAACAAGAAGATAAGTGAGACTGGCAGTGTAATTTCTGATGTAAATATAGAACAATCTTATGACATATCTCCATATAAAGGTTCCGATGATGAAGATGAAGATGAGGATGACGATGTCCCAAATACTAAATTTGTTCCGTCATGGGCCAGGTATGTCATCTGAATTCAACAATTTTGAATGCAACATTTGAAGATTGTCTGTACTTTTATTTGACATCAAACAAGATATCTTCAAATGCAACAACACATCCTTCTGTCAATGTTTCTTGCTTTGTCCTCATTGTTTATTGAGTCTTGTTGGATGACAGTAATCCTCTATCTACCTCTTATTCTTCCCCTACAATATACTATACTAAATGAATCACACCTCCCACCTTGCATGCCATAGTGAAGCAATCAATAATCGGTGATTACTTTGTGCAGTAAAAGTCAGTTGGCCCTAGTTGTTTCATCTCAGCAAAGAATAGAACCAGAATCAATTTTCTCCCCAGATCGCTTTTGTAGTATAACTGAAGGTAATATATTACAGGACAAAGGCATTACATCTTTGTTATTAACTATTTCTGAACTGAACTCTGTAATTGACCCTTTATTTTGCAGTTCTCTTGCCAAGAAAGCTTCAGCAAAAGTAGTGGTTATACCAATAATGTGGAAAGAAATTGTCTTTGCATTCTTTCTGGTCAATAATAGTTGAAAAGGTTTTTATTTTTTTCTTGCTACCTTTACTTCCCCTGATTTTTGTGCTCTCTAGCAAGTTAAACCTGTATTAACAGTTTGGGTGGTATTGTTTTGTTTAAACAGATTTTGGAGGATCATTGTGAAGGGAATTCAGGAGTTAGGTGATTGATTTCCTTTGATCACACTTGTACCTGAAGAATGTAAATCGATAAAAAAAAATTGTATATATTTCTTTATAATGTATTCATTAAACCCTTAGCAATACTAGAGCAGATTATCTAATCTAATTGGGTGAATTTATTTGTATCTTTTATTTGATACGAATTAAACATCTCGATTCTTGCAAAGACGAACGAAAATGCCTTTCTGGTTGGAAGAAGAGCAGGAGTAGCTTCTTCAGCATTACTTATTGGTTTTTCTTCTATGTTTTTAGTGCATTATTATAATACATTAAATTGAGATAAAAGTTTTTGATGAATTTCATGATATTAGAACATGTGAATTAGCCGTTTCCCAAAAATTAATGTTTTCTTAAGTAGAGTATTAGTATTTTTGTACTCTTGGAAATAATTAGTAATAATAAAGAAAACGTGGGTAGTATTTTCAATTGTAACGGCTATATTACTTCCACTACATTTGAATCAGTAAAGTTGGACCAAAAGCTCACATGGCCTCCCCATGTCATTATCAAATCATCCTATCAACTTTATTAAGGATTTGAATTTCCAAAGGCACCAAGTCTAAAATTAAAAGGGGATGGGGTTGGACTTGAGTGTTCAAGTTTAAATTTTCAAGCTCTTCTCTCTGTTAATAACTAACTCTAACCATTAAGAGAGTGTATATTTATGTTAAAAAAAAGTCTAAAATTAAAAGTGAACAGCGGAGAAAATTTAAAGTTTTCTATTAAAACCTTTTAATTATTTAACATTATCAGAAGCTCTTAGGCCAGTTTTAGGGAAATGATAGCATATTTAAGTCTCTACTGATCAATGATAGATTAATGATGGGTCAATGTAAACTTGATGAAAGAACCAAATCACATGCTTGTAAAAATATGCCAATTATTGGAAGAATCTTAAAAACGGTCAGTTTTGAAAATTGGACATCTTACTAACTCGGACTGACCAAACTCAGAGTTTGAGACCCACCACACCTCATTTCACTATCTCAGATTTGTCAATTTGACTCATTCCTTCAAGGCTTTAAGAAATTAAATGACGTCGTTTTGACTTTTAATAATCCAGCAAATACACTCGTAACCGTTATATTCCTACCTCCTTTTTTCAATCTCCCACTCACCCTTGTCTTCCAACCGTTTAAACCCCATTTTCCCACCAACCCTTCTCTCTCTCATGAATTCAATTCTACTTCCAAACTCTGCTCTTTGGTCTTTTTCGCCATTAACGCTCTCAAAAGCTTATCTGAAGCAAACTCATTTGTTAAAGTTGAAATCTTTAATTTCAGTTACTATGCCTTCAAGAAAGCTTCTTGTTTTCTTGTTTCTTTTCGTGCTCTTCAGTTTCAGAAACCCTTTTCTCGTATTTGCCAATAATAATGTGAGTTTTGATTTCTCTTCTTTAAGTCTCCGGAATCTCACTCTGCTTGAGGATTCTTATCTCCGAAACGGCGCTGTTGGTCTCACGCGCGATGTTACAGTCCCTTCTACAAGCTCAGGCACGGTAATCTTCAATGACCCTATTTCATTCTTTGACCCAGAATCTAATATCACAGCTTCTTTTTCTACAAGATTCACTTTCACCATTAGTAATGTCAATCCAGCTTCTTTTGGTGATGGGTTTACTTTTTTTATTTCCCAAGATAATCAAACTATTGGTAGCCCAGGAGGGTTTTTAGGGCTTGTTAATTCTTCTGAACCGACCAAAAATAAGTTTGTTGCTATTGAATTTGATACTAGGCTTGATCCTCAATTCAATGACCCAAACGATAACCATATTGGTTTAGATATTGATAATCTTAATTCAATGAACACTTCTGATCCAAACTTGCAAGATATTGATTTAAAGAGTGGAAAATCCGTTACTGCTTGGATCAACTACAATAATGACTTGAGGGTTTTGACAGTTTTCTTGAGTTACTCGAATTCGAAACCCTCTAAGCCATTATTGAGTGTAGATATAGATCTCTTTGGGAATCTCAAAGAGGAAATGTATGTGGGGTTTTCAGGTGCTACAGAAGGAAGCACCGAGCTTCATTTAATTGAGAGTTGGAGTTTTAAGACCTTTGGGTTTCTTCCTGAGAGGCCAAGATCAGGGAAACCACATCCTGATAATGTGTCTGATACTTCAGTGACACAAACAGCACCGGCTGCTCCCTTTTTGAGGTCTGCTACTATTGAAAAGAGCCACAAAGGTCTTGGCTTGGTTCTTGGAATTGCTGGTCCAGCTTTCTTTTGTGCTTTCTTGGTGGTTTTTGGGTATATTTCTTTCAGGAAGTGGCAAAAGATCAAGATTGTGAAGAGCCTAAAGGCAGAACTATTGACAGGGCCAAGGGAATATAGCTTTAAAGAGCTCAGCTCAGCCACAAAAGGGTTTCATTCAAGCAGATTAATAGGGAAAGGCTCATTTGGTAATGTATACAAGGCTTACTTCCTCTCTTCTGGTAATATTGCAGCAGTTAAAAGATCAAAGCATTCTCATGAAGGCAGAGCTGATTTTATTGCTGAGTTGTCTGTTATTGCTTGTTTGAGGCATAAGAACTTGGTGCAATTACAGGGTTGGTGTATTGAGAAGAATGAATTGCTTCTTGTTTATGAGTTTATGCCTAATTCTAGCCTTGATATAATGCTATATCAAGATTCTGAAGATGGTACAATTCTAACTTGGTCTCATAGGCAAAACATTGCAATTGGTTTGGCCTCTGCATTGACATATTTGCATCAAGAATGTGAGCAGCAAGTAATCCATAGAGACATAAAGACTAGCAATGTAATGTTGGATGGAAATTTCAATGCAAGGCTAGGTGATTTCGGATTGGCAAGGATAATGGATCATGACAAGTCTCCTGTATCTACACTTACTGCTGGAACAATGGGGTATTTAGCTCCTGAATATCTTCACTATGGGAAAGCAACTGAGAAAACAGATGTTTTCAGTTATGGTGTAGTAATGCTGGAAGTGGCTTGTGGAAGGAGACCAATTGAGAGAGAAGGAGACAGCCAAAAAATGGTGAATTTGGTTGACTGGGTGTGGGAATTGTACAGACAGGGGAAGATCATTGAAGCGGCAGATGAAAGGCTAAAAGGGGAGTTTAATGAAGAAGAAATGAACAGACTGTTGCTGGTGGGTTTAAGCTGTGCTAACCCAGATGGCGCGGAGAGGCCAACAATGAGAAGAGTCCTGCAAATCCTTAATGGTGAGGCTGAGCCAACAATTGTTCCAAAGATGAAACCAACTCTCACCTTCTCTAATAGCTTGCCTTTGACCCTTGATGATATTTTCTGTGATTGTGAATAGTACAAGATATGCTCGGCCCGGCTGCCATTTTCAAGATTTGTTGATTGTTTGATTCTTTCAGTTTTAGTGTGCTTTTTGTGATTCTTAGTTAGTTAGCTAAATTGTGATTAGATACTGGTGGAGTTAATTACCCTCAGTTCATTAATGTTCTATTGAACTATGTGGTAACTAGTGTATCCTAAAAGACAACACACAACAGTTTCTTTAACAAGTCAAAATGTATTTCATCTTTGGAAATTATCAATGGAAAAATTTCCATTCTATAGCCTTATTTTCTTCTACATTATTGGAAATTCTGAATCTTTCTGCAATATAAATAAAATCCCAACACCATATATATTCTGTTTGAAGGAAAACTAAAATGCATTCTATTGAAGTAGTAGTGAGGAGTACATTATAACATGAAATGAAAGTAATCAAAACCTCATTGGGTTACAATAGTGGACAAGAAAAAAAAAAAAACTAAAAAGAACATTATACGAAAGAAACAACAATCAACTCTCTAATAGTAGTTAAAATCTATATGGAGATTTTTTTTAGTCTGGAAAGGAGGAAGATCTAGTCTTGATAGGAGGAAGTTGGAGACACAATTCCATGAGGGACATTTCCCAAGCATAGTCAGAGAGATGGCGCTGAAAGGAAGTTGGGTTTCGTTCTCTGGGTTGCTCTGTTGTTGCTCGGTTGCTTGGAGTTGCAGCCATGAAAGTTGGGTTTTGTTCGCTGGACTGCAAAATCTGTTCGGTGGGGGGCAAAAACATCCTGGAAAAAGAATCTTCTATGGAAGTTGGGTTTTGTCGGCTGGAATAGATGTTATGGGAAAGATAACGCTGGAAAAATTCTTCTTCCTCTGCTGCAGTTTTGTTGGCAACCATGGAAGTTGGGAGTTGTTGGCTGGTATAGATGTTATGGGAAAGATGACGATGGAAAAATTCTTCTTCCTCTGCTGGAGTTTTGTTGGTTGGAGTTGCAGCCATAGAAGTTGGGTTTTGTTGGGTGGTTGGGTATTCATCGGTGGACTGCAAAATCTGTTCGATGGAGAGGACAATCTGTTCGGCAATGGGAGAGAAGAATGCGGGAAACGCCATGAATTGAAATTGAAAACAGAGTATGATTGTGGTACTTATGGGGTTTACATAGAGAGTAGTTTCTTGGAAACAAAGAAAGATTTCTTGCCTAATGAAATTCGGATTATCTATTTATTACCAAATCCTAATCTGAATCTGAATAGGAAACCGACTTGAAGATTGAATATGTTCACTTGTAAAATAGAATCTACCATTTTAATTAGAAAATCTTAAATTATCTAATATTTAACAGTAATGAAAATTCTTATTTTTTCAAAGATATTATATTATACTATACTAAGACTTGTACAATAATTATTCAAGAATGAACTTTTCATATTACTCACGAAGCTGCTTATATAAAAAACTTTTTATAATTATATCTACTCTAAAATAAATACATTAAAAAAAATTAATGTTATATGCATATCTTAATCTAAAATATGTATACATAATTCATTTAGTATTATATTCATTCAATTATCTAATCTATATTACTCATACTTATATTTTATAATTAATTGATTAGCACTCAACAAAAATCATAAGCAAATGTTAATTTTGCTTTTTATTTTTAATTAAGATAATGACTCTCTATTATAAGTATTAGAATTTTATTTGACGATGCGCGTACAGTTTTGTTGTTAGTATGCTAATACTAATGATAATAATGATGAGTTTGATTATTATTTAGGAAAACTTATTAGCCTGCAATTCGTAATAAAATAATTAACAAAATTTACTATCATTAATTATTAGCATCAGAGTATAAATTTAAAGAGAAAATAGCTAAGGTAAGTAATAAGGTTTCATAAATTACATTTACTTCTTTCTTAAACTCTTTCTATCCGTCACCTTCAAAAAAGCCACCTAAAAATAGGTCTCCTAAAAATAAACTAAGATGAGAAAGAGATTGTTTCTGGTCTTATTAACCCTTAATTTAGCAGCTATAATTAAATATTGTTGTAAGTTAATGTTTAAAATGAAAATGTTGCTTTAAAAAAAAAAAGTTTAAAAATGAAAATTGGATGTAAACCATTTTTCAACCCAATGTAAATAATTTTATCTATCCTAGTTGGCAAAAAAAAAATTACAGCTTAGGGGTAAAATTCCTACCTTATATTAAAAAAAAAAAAACTATAATAATAATTAAAAATATCATTCACAAAAAAATTTTGAAAGGGTCGCAAAATTTAATGACATTATATTAAAGCGAAAAATTTTCCGGCAGAGGTGGCAATAACGTTGGCATCCAAAGGTTGAAGATGAATTAGGCTAACTATAAAATAGTCCTAAAAATTAATTCAATTAGCCATGATATTTAAATTAGTTTCACATAAGTAGGGTGGCCATGGCCGGTTCAGCCTAAAAAAATTGGTGATTTTGGCACGCTGATTAATCGGATTCGGCTTGGTCCCGATTATAACCGCTAAATTCGAACTGGAATTGTTAAAGAGACGAGACGATTCAGGTCAACCATTTTTTGAACAATGGCTCGCCATGAACCAAAACCGCTCGAGTTGTCAAAAAAATCACCGGTTAACCACCCCAAAAAATTGTCAGTTCGGACTGCTCGAACCGCCCACTAATTGGCCCGCCATAAACGCTGCCTGAATTGTGAACCGCTAATTAACCGGCCTAGTGATGAACCACCGGTTCAATCCCCTCAGTACACTGTACCACGACCTAAATCCGCCATGGCCATGTCTAATAATTGGTCTTCATACTAATAAAATATATAAGTCACAAAAACTTTCAATTACCCTTTCTTTGTTTTCGCTCCGTGAGCAAGGAGTGCCACGCAAGAGTGGAGCGGCATATATTCACAAAAAAAAGATTCAATTTTTTGGTATTGTTTAGTTTTTTACTTTTTGAGTTTAACTTTTTAGTTTTCAAAAAGATTAAATTATAAAATTTATTTAAATATTTCAAACAAAAGTAAAAAGTTGAATTAGCTAAAATTTATTCTTTAAGTATTTATCATTTAATTTTGGTGAAAAATTAGATTTTAATAATTACTGTCAAAATGCTTTAAATATATGTCATAAAACAGTTTTAAAAAATAACTTGAAAATATCTATTAGAAAACTAAAAAATCACTTGTTAAAAATTTTAAAAATTAAATTATCGTCTATCAATTTTGTGCCGATATTTAAAGTGATCATTGACAAATACATTTTTATATAGACATTACATATAATTGGATTGATGATGATTGGAATGTTCAAAAAAAATTAATTGCATTTCATATTTTTGAAAATAGACATATAATTAATAATATTTATAGAATGATTCATTCAATTTTAAATGAATATAAATTGAATAAAAAATATTTTTTTCATCGGCTAATAATGCATCAATTACTCAACTTAAAGAACTTTGTAAATCTAATAGTGGTAGCAAATTTTTTTATATTAAATGTACATATCATGTTTTGAAAATTGCGTGTGTAAGATAATTTAATTTATTTTGATTCTCATATTACTCATATAAAAAATGCTTTAAAATATTTATGAGACATCCTCAAATAATGAAATGGTGGTTTAAATTTAACAAAAGTTTTGTCAAAACATTTTTCGAGAGATGTCCCAATTAATTGGAATTGGACATTTAATTTACTAAATGAGTCTTTTTCATGTAAAGAATTATTATGTAAATTTTTTGAAATTTTAAATGTTCCACAAATTATTTTATATATACAAAATTAGGATATTTGTGAAAAAATTTTGAACTTTTAAGAGTTTTTAATAAGGCCACATATACTTTTAGTGGGGTTTATTATCTCACGGTAAATGTATGATTACCTATTTATTTTGATATTTTTTGTCAAATGAAAGATTTTGAAAGTAATATTATTTTAAAAAATTGTGCTTTTGAAATGAAATAGATTTCTTATTATAAAAATATTCCATTTTTTTTTCTTGTTGCACTTTTTTTTTATTCTAGATATAAATGAAATATTGCAATTATATTAAATTAATATATTAGATTTTGATATTAACAAAATGTTAATGTTAATCAAATTATGAATGAATCAAGCTATACAATTATTTAGTGAATTTGCTATAATTTGTTCTTCAACTAGTACTTTTGTAAGTGATGCTGGTGATGCATCCAAACCAATAAAAGCATCCGACTGATTAGTACTAAGTTGGCAAAAAAGACCTAAAGTTGCTGCATCAATTACTGAATTTTGATAATTATTTAACCACTGCTTTCGAGTTTAGTGAAAATATTACAGGTTCAAAGTTCTGATTTTGGAATTGGTAGAGTCAACACACCAACATTTGAAACAAATTTTAGCATCACCTATGTCTACTGTGGCAGTGGAACAAGCTTTTAACGTTGTACTAAACATATTTGAAGAAACTCAGTCTAGATTATATCTGTATTCGTTGGAAGCACAAGTTTTTATGGCGGAATGTAAAGCTGAATTAAGAGCACAAGAAAATTCACAGATTAATAACAACTTAAGTGAAAATGAAAGATGCTCAACTGGAGTGAGAATAGTGATGATTAAGGTAAAATAGTTGCCTAAAAAAATAAAAGGTAAGTAAAACTATATCAGCTTTGATTCCTCTCAACCCCTACAACATAGAAAACTTAATTGTTTTCAATTTTTTTGGAAAAAAAATTAGGTCTAAACCATTTTTTTAAATTACCTTACAATTTTTCAAGTCCAACAAATTGCATTTTAAAACCATGTTAAAATCGTATCGCAACTGTTTTAGAATCACGCTAAAACTATTTTACAGCTGTTTTTCACCATTTTTCACCGTTCGGAGAATCGGTCAGAGAACCACAAAAATTGTTTGTACCGTGGACCGCTGAGAAACCATTAGTAAACGATTTAGGTAAGATTTAACTAAAATTGAAACCATAAACCACTAGTTATCATAACAAGCAGTTCTAGAACTGTGGCCACCCCCTAGTTCAAAGGTTTAAATTTTCCATAAATCTGAATGCCCCGCCAACAATGATTTGAAAGCCGGCAGTTTCAATTTAGATCGGTTTGAAATCAGAAGTTCAAACAGGTTCAAAAGTTTAGAGAAAGAAAAAATATTTAAAAAATTGAAAAAAAAGAGAGTTCAGTTTCAAACTGACTGATTCACAGTCTGATCGGAAATTCTTTAAATTTGAATCAACCCAAGTTCCTAACGATCTTGGTTTGACATGGTTCGGTTTCATGGCAGTTTGGTGGGTTCCGGTTAGCCAGTATTAAAGGTTTATCTCAAAAATCCATATGAGAGTTAAATTAATTATAAAAATTAACCTCAATTTTCTGTAAGTTAAAGAAAATTTTTATATGTTATGCAATTGGTGAAAAAAGAAAATTTTCATATATTTTAATAAAGAAATTATTTGACATCCAAACCCCAAGAAATTGTCCGATTAGAACATAAAGTGAGCAAGATAAATTTATTAAAATTTACAAGTAACACCACAAGTCACATAAACTCCAGGTTACAGTACTACCAGTCAAACACCACATCCAGTTAGAGGAGATTACTCTGGTGAAAAACTAATAAAGACAAAAAAAAAAGACAAAATTAATACCTTTTTTTGTGGGGTTTGGGGGAGAGGAGATGCAAGATGCAAACCCAATTGCATCCAAATTTGCTGCTAACTTAAGCAACAGGTGGGCGGAGCACATGATCTTGAGAAGTATCCACTGCGGCTGGTGGCATAAACTGCCACATAGCTACTCCTGGATAACCTATGAATGGTACTAACTTGTTTCCAGCAGGGGCTTGGCCTTGGTGGGCAAATGCTGCTGCAGGTATTGCAGGAGCAGCAGGCAAGAAGCTTGTTTGAGTATTTGCTGCTTTCAGCTGTTGCTCCAACTTCTCCTTCTCTCCCTTCAGTCTCTGCTTCTCATCACGAAGCTCATTCTTTTCAGCCTACATTACATTACATCAAACTAGTTTAACACTATTCCTCATCCTTTTCAGGTTTTCTAGGCAGCAATGCTGTTAAGTAACTTGCAAACTACATTTGCAGTACCAAATTTTTAGCATTCCATTCTCAGAACAAATGTTAGAAAAAGAAAACGCATGAAATAAAACTTCACCTTCAACTCTTTGATCTTCTCTTGAAGACCTGAATTTGAGTCCTTCAGCTTTTGGGCTTCACCTCGTAACTGAGTCACCATTCGAATAGCATCAACCAATATTGCAGCCTTGTCTGTTTTAGGAGGTCTTCCTGGCTCTAAGATTGAGCCCAATTCCACAAACCTAGCCATCCACACCAAATACAGAATATAGGCACCCCGAGGAAAATGAGAAATAGAAAGAGGAAAAGGGAGTGGGAAAAAAGTTACTTGTCATTTAGCCTATCCCTCCGCAATTTCTCCCTACATGCTTTTGAGCTTGAAGCATTACATGATTCAGATCTACTCCTGTAGCAGAAAGTATAAGAGACAAGTAATGGAAAATATTCCTCCAACAGCATAAAGATTACATTTCTGTTACATTTCAGCCCTAAAATCTTAACAGTCCATGCAATTATTAATTGCTAGAAAATCTTAATGGCACTAGACCACTAGTAGTAACACCTTCACAATAGAACAGTTCTATCCACAACCATGCAATTACAATCAGTCAAATTTATACAGTATCTTACAGCCAAGTTGAATCAACAAGCACAAACTCTTTGCTGCATACATGTAAGTTGCATGATTCTGTTCCACATGTAGTGGCCTACTGTTCATGAATTAATGTGTAAGCGTTCATAACTAACAAGTGTGAAGATGATTGATTGACATAAAATAGAAATTATCATCAAATTTTCTTAAGTGTTACTTTAATAAGCCACTTAAGAATCTATCTTTGACACCAGACAAGTGTTGTCAAGTCACAATAAAAAGGAACAAAAAAGTAAATCAGATTATTCCCAGTTCTAGTTGCTATCACTTTGCAAACAAGAATAATAACTGAATAAAAGTTGTACAGCATAGAAAGACTAGCAACCATATCATCTCCAAATCTTTTCTTACACCAAAAAACCAAAAAGGTAAAAACAACTTTTTTACATTACATAGAGCACAAATGCACAATATAGTAATATCAACATACCTCTTCTTGCTGCTTGACTCCTTCTGAGCATCAGAATCCCCAAATGCTCCATCAATTTCCGCACTAGAAGATCACGGAATAAGAATAAAGAAGAACATATAAAAAAAAAGGAGTAAGAGAAAAATAAAGATATCAAAACCATTTTAGGTCCACATTAAATAGTGCACAAGTCAAATTTCAAATCTATGCACAGATTCTTCGACATGGAAAGAAGTATGTTATAAATAAACAAATGAAAAGACAGCTAAATGAAAGAATAACACCATGTGTTACAAGTAACACAAAACGAACACTTTGTGAATGGACACTGGAAACAAAGACTTCCAAAGTCGATCTTCAGAATTGTAAAAACTATGATAAACATCATGGATAAGTGCATATTCACTCAAATCTCCCTTTAAAATCACTAAAATAAACAAGACTTAAAACTTACTTCTATCCCATTTCTAGAAATTGAATGAAATCCCAAAAAATGGAATGATGAGTTAACATTGTAAATGTAAAGGTCAATCTCAATTGAATTATCTTTAGTCCTAAACCACATTATATTAACTACAGAAAAGAAATCTATAAAAATGAAATTGTTCAATGCCAATAAACAACGAAAAAGGCCAATTGTACCTAAACTAACTTCCACCTGAAAATCAAAATAAAGCAATAAAGACAGAAGAAGAAAACTGGAATAAGCAAAAAACAAATAAACACAACTGAGAAAAAAAAGGGTAAATGCCTACAACTGCTTGCGAATTTAAATTGACTAATATAAGCAAAATCCATATTTTTTCCATTCCAATTATCAAGCCCATTTCAGAAATTTGAAATCAAAAACAACTAAAACGCATCAAAATTAGATAACAACAAAAATCTCTAGCCCTTCCGAAATTACTAATTACACGCTTCTAAATGTCAGAAACGAAAAAAATAATAAAAATTTTCAGTAAATAATCGACGGGAATGAACCAAATCAGCATAGTGCATGAATCCAGAGTTCATTAGGATAATCAGACGCAAACTAAATAAGGTCAAACAAAACCCTAATTGAGAAAGACATTTGGTTACCCGACATTAGATGAACCATTTAAGGCTTGCGCAGGCCATGAGAAACCAGAGACTGGGACAGAGAAATTCGCATCCAGAACAGGGTTATCATCGATCAAGCAGTTCTCAAACCAATTCATATTTTCTGGGGACACCATTTCCCAGTGATCGTCAAACCCCGAATTCGCCGGAAAATTCAGCAGCTTTTCCGGCTATGAAAATTTACCGGAACAAAAACAGAGGAAATGGACGGTGCTGATGTGGGTTAGGCTGTGTCTTATGGGGAAGAGAAAACTAGTGAAAATTATGAGTTCGTTGTTTCTGTGTATTGTTTTTTGGGGAAAAGGGTAATGGAGAGAGAGAGGCGAGCGTGTTTGGTGCAGACGAAGACATTGATCAAGTGTCGTCATCTTGCACTCACTTTAATGGGCCCGTATTGGACTTCAAAGCCCAATTTCTGTATTATGAGTCATGAATCAATGCACTCGGGTTTTTTTTTTTTTACGGGTCTTAAAAAAAACAGAAAAAAATATTTCATTGTTAAAAAAATTGTCAAAAATGATAATTTGGAAAAAAAAAATTAACGCTTGATTAATTTATTTTGTAAAAAAAATACTTAATTAATTTATTTAATAAAAATAGTCGCAAATAAAAAAAAACACGTACATATTATATACTTTTTATATAATTATTGTATTGTTTTTTTACAAACATAAAAAATATTAAAAACTTGAAGGGTGTAAATAATTTAACAATCATCAAACTAACTATTAGTGAAAACAATACAAACGCCACTAAATCAGTAATTGATTGGAGTACTTTGCATGATGAAATAAAGAGCTAATTAAAATATATTTATACGTTATATATAAAAATTAAAGTTACATCAAAACTTATGTCAACTTTCACCATTGCAATTGATAAGTTAATTAATTTAGTATAAATACTAATTGGATTCATAATCATTAAGATTATACATTTTTTAAAATTTTTCTTGTATTCTCTGTCTTTTCGTTAAATCTTTTTTATTAGTTTATAATCATGTATTATATACTAAATATTTATAATAAGATTTAATTCTTATTTATCATTAGATCAATATTATGTCAACAAGACATTCTAAAGAGAAGGAAATTAATAGTCATAGTAAATAACTTAAATTCATTTAAGAAAATTTCGAATTTAAAATTTATCAACCATTACTAGAATTTGGATTAGTAATGGCTAGTTTTTGAAACAGAGGACTCATGAGTACTGAAGGGATGTGATGCAGCATGACGCTCTACATTTGATTTAACAAACCAAGTAAACTTTTAATACTAAAAAATTAATATATTAATGAATAATAATATAGGTAGCAATCTTACTTAACAACTGCAATCAAAACTTGTTATTTTGTTTAGAGAATAAAAAGAAAAGAAACCTTCAATTATTAACCATTAATTTTTTTTTTTATTTAATAAAATAATTCTGACATGACAGGGGCAGCCTTGATCGGTGAAGAAATTCCATGATTCCTCTGTCTCTATTTTCACTAATCTTAACTTGTGCACTTTTTTTATGTTCACCCATTGCTCCAACAGAATGTCCTAATATATAACAGTCTCTCAATATTATTTTATTTTTCTATTAAAAAAAATAAAAATAAAATTTAAGTTGAAGTGGCATGTTAAGGATTTAAGGTTGTAGAGTTCCTAAAGAGAATGGTAATGAATTGATGAACGTAGGACCCAATTTTGGAATTTAGTGATCACTTTACTTAATCCAACAGCTATCAACAAATGAGTTTTTCTGTTATCCATTTCCATGTCATCTTAATTCTATTTCTCAACTGTCTATTTTTATGTAACTATATATGTTTTTAGGTATGAAACAACTTCAAAAAGTATCGAGGAATTGAAAGTTTACTTTTAAAATTTTGAAGCATGCAAAACGAGAATTAATTGCTTAAATAGAAAAGTATCCTTTACACTTTCTTTACTATTAAAAAAACCATGTAATATACTTTTGATTAATATTTTTTTTTATTAAATTAAATGTCTTCAATTCTCTTCGCCTTAAATCGGTGGTAAAAGTTCAAATTAAATAGAGAACTCGATTCTTATTTAATTCGTGTTTAAAACATGAATTTGTCAACAGAATAGTGAATAGTTTTTTTAAACATAAATAAATGAGAATTTTTTTAAAGGACATTATTATAATGTGCTTATTTCAAAACATTAAATTAAAAATTAATGAGAACATTTTAGAAATATGATGGGGTGGAGAATTATCTGTACTAAATACATGATAATTAAAATTCGTTAAATTAAACTATAATATTATTTTTTTAAACTTATTTTTAGTAAGATCACGTTAAATACTATAGTAAATGCCAATTTTTTCAAATTATTTTTTAGTAAATAAAATATATTTTAAAATATTAAGTACATTTCATCTTTTTTAGTTATATATATATTATTAATATACGTACTTAGTAAGACTATGAATATGAAAATATATTTATTTTCTGAAAATATGTATATTTTTTATATTATACTAAAAAATATGACATTTATCAAATATTTAAAAATTGATGACGTTTACTTTCAAAATTAATTAAATGTATTGAATTAATTTAAATTCTATACAATTGGAAGTGAGCATCTAAAATTTGAGAAACCATATGCATTGTAGGGCGGGATAGTGGATCAGCAAACAGGAATGCCGTTGCTATTTTGAAGCGAAGGATTTGGGAGACTTGGGTCCATTACTTCTTCTACTTTATTATTTGATGATGATGGCGACAATATGATTTCACCTGGATGTTTTCCTTCAATCACTTCTACTGCTACCACTCCAAAACTGTATGCAATGTCAAAGTCAATAAACAAAGGACATTATAAATCAAATGCAAGCTAAAGTCAGAAACTAAATTGAGAAGCTTGGCAGTGCCAAAGTCAGAAACATGAGCTTCCTAATCAGAATCAAGCAGAATATTCTTGGTTGATATGTCTGTGTGAACAGTCGGAGGAGAACAGTTATGGTGCATATAAGCCAATGCATATGCAACTCCTTTTACGATATTCACTCTCTTACTCCAATCCAATTTATCGTTCTCCAATACTACACCCAAGTTTCTACCTTCAAGATACTCATAAAACCAAGAACGAATTCCTAGCATATAAGCAATACCCATAAAGCTTTACGATGTTTCTATGTCCGATCTCAGTTAATGCCCTTATCTCGTTCAAAAACTCCTTTTGATTTCCTCTTTCGGCGCCATCACCAACTGGGTTTGGCTTCTTCACCGCTACTGTGCTCCCCGATTGTAGATTTGCTTTGTAAACCGTTCCAAATCCTCTTTTACCAATACAATAAACAGAATCGAAACTGTTTGTACATTTTATTATCTCATCGTATGTTATTCTTCCATCAGAACTCGAAACAAGGCATGATTCTTCTTTTATGGGGACTTGCTTTTCGTTTCTGTAGGAAGAAATAAACTCCTAAGAAGGCTAGAAGTGAAACAGCACCAAAAACAGGAAGGACAATTTTAAGAAACAACATTGCACGGTTCTTCTTGGACTTGTGGGTATTTGTAAAAGATGAATCGCAGAGCAGGAAGCCTGTGAAATTGGCCACGTAATCCTTTATTCCCTTGAAGTTCAATGGTGGCATTTTGAAATGCTTTGATATTTGGGTTCGGACCCTCTAAATGATTGAAAGATATGTTAACCGTCACCAAGCCAAGCATCTGATCAAAGTCATTTGGAACCAAATCAGTAAGGTTGTTGTAAGAGATATTCAAAATCTCTAAGCTCTGCAAACCACTAAACTGTGACGGAATCTCTCCTTTGAAAAAGTTCAGGCTTAAATCCAACACCGATAACTGAAAAAACTTCCCTAACCCAATCGGAATCTCTAGGCTAAAATGATTGTTACTCAGATTCAAGTAATGCAGTTTAGCTAAGTTCCAATGTTTGGAGAAATTGCAGTCAACCTGTTTGATGAAAGGTCTAAAGACTCCAGTTCGACCAAGAAACCCAACTCTGAAGATATAACATCAGAGAATCGATTGTTTGCTAAAATTCAACTTCACTAAAGAAGTCAATTTTCCCAATTGGACAGGGACTTTTCCAGATAGCTTATTTGAAGAAACATCTAGACTTTGTAGTGCAGTTGCATTTCCAATCTCTGGTGGTATGGAACCAGCAATGTTGTTACCTGCAATCCGTAAAGTGCCCAGTTATGGACACTTTCCCCAGTTGGGTGATATTTCGCCGTAGAAATTATTCTGGCTTAGATCTAAAAACTGAAGCTGTGGATAGACACCGAAAATTTCAGATAAATTTCCGGTGAATTGATTTCCCTCCAAATGAACTCTCATGAAGGAAGTGCAATCTCTAAAGTTTTTAGGGATGGGGCCTCCAAGTAAGTTATTATTCACAGTGAAGTTTTGAAGGACTCTTTTTTGGCAAATGCTTTGGGGCAACTTACCAGTGAACCGGTTGTTGTCCAGTTGAAGTACAGACAGTTTTGGCAGACTTGCTATCTCTTCAGGAATTGTCCCTGAAAGGTTGTTATCCCCCAGATGCAAATATTTCACTTCACTTAGATTGCCAAAAGAAAGTGGAATGGAACCGTTAAGTCTATTGTCACTTAACTCTAAATCTTGAATGGACTTCAAGTTGCCTAATTCTTCCGGAATGGTACCGGAGAGCTGGTTTTGATAGATATGAAGAACGGTAAGATTACTCAGACTGCCCAACACTGCTGGAATTTAACCAGATAGATTGTTTCCGTATAAACTGAGGTTCTCGAGATAGTTCATATTTCTGATTTCTTGGGGAATTGGACCGGAGAGTTTATTATGGAACATAAACAACACAGGTAGGTTTTTCAAGTCCCAAATGTAGAAGGAATTGGACCTTAGAATTCATTTCTATCCATGTAAGCTTTACGCAAACTGATGAGGTTTCCAATTTCAGAAGGAATTGGACCAGAAAGTTGATTGCCGTAGAGATATAAGTAAACGATCTTGGTTAACATTGAAGTAGGAATTGGACCTTCCAAAGAATTGAAATACAGGGCAAGCTCAGTGGGCGAACTGAAGTTCCCTATTTGGGGAGGAATTGAGCCTGGAAAGCAATTAGCAGCAAGATGTAAGGTATCAAGATTTGATAACAGGCCAATTTCAGGAGGGAGGGTTCCATTCAACCAATTGTATGACAAATCAAGGTAAATGAGTTTTGAAAGCCTAGTAAGGCCAAGAGAGATAATTGATACTGAGATCAATGTACGAAAGATCAGGAAAAGAAGAGAAAGAAAGATTATTAAGGGTACCGTTCAGACCTGCGTTGGTGAGGTTTAATCTAGCTACCCTTCCTTGATTATTGCAAGAAATTCCAATCCAATTACAAGGGGTGGTTATTGAGTTTGAATTGGATGTATTTTGAGAAGAGAGAGGCCATGATGAAATATTTGAGTTTTTGACGTTTAGGAGAGTGGCTGCCCAGTTCAGATGAGCATTTGCTTCTTCAGTAGAGTCAGAAGCAATGTTAAGCGAAGAACTTAGAAGAAGAAGAAGGATAATACATGAAGAAAGAAGGGAGGTTAGAGTGTAGAAGCTTTTGGTTTTCGTCTTGTTCTTCAATTTATGCATATTTGACAATATATAACAATTGATTATGCTATGGACAAATGCTCACTAGTTCTTTTAAAAGAATTTGCATTTTCCATTGATTTGAGCTATCATGCATCGTAGACTTTGACGGCCATGCATTACTTTTGTTTTGAAAGACCAAGTGAGGGCTGCACCGTCGTAATGATGGGGTGTCACAGCCTGTAGAAATGGCTTGTTATTAATATTCACAGATGTTAATAATGTAATCCGAAATGTTTTGTTTGCATCAATTAGTACACTACTTAATATTAGTGAATATTTTACAACTTGGTGAAGATTTTAGTCTTTGGTCCTCAAAGTGTATCTTTCAGGTGTTGATGTTTGCTTAGAAGTAAACTGAACTAATTAAAATTCAAGCGATGGCTACCATAAATTTCTCATGAATTGACTAAAGACTTATTAAAAGTCAGTTTTGTAGTTTTAGTTTTCCAATGGCCTTATAGTCTTCCTAAGCTGCACCTGATTTATGAAGCTGGAAAGAATCATACTTTGTTTTAGTTCTTAAAATAAATAAACTCATTGTAACATAGGGGGCAAATAGAGGTGAGGAATTGAATATTCGGTACCCATTATCAAACCAAATTCTCCTTTACCTATCATTGAAATTATTCAAAATTAGCGAATTTATTTTACCAGATATTTTCGCCACTGAAATTATTTTATCGGACGTCACGATTACTGATTTATAATCAAATTACCAAAATAACTAATTTATTGCCTATTGTATTACTATAAATTAAGCAATTCCTTAAAAATAACATTTGAATTAATTTTTCAGGTGGAATCTTAATAACATTCCAAAATTTCATTTAAATTCATCGATAAATTTGGCAAAAAAATTGCAAACAATTTCAACCTTGATTAAGAAGGAATATAAATGATATTGTTCATGAGAAACAAGAAAGAAATTTGTATATAAAAGTTTAATTTTCCAACCATTTCTTATGTTCAGATTATGGATCCCATTTGTAATTTGTATATAAAAGATTCCAAGTGAAAATGCTGGGCAGGGCATGATTGAAAATATTATTCAATCTCATGCTTCAAGTACAATATCCAAAAAATATTTAAATTCTTAACAAAATTACAAAAAAGTCCTCTGTTAAGGATATACTTTTGGTGGACACAAGTAGCCATTATTCTTCCTCAATGGATATAATAACTACATCACTTACACTCTTCCTCACTAACTAACCTTTTCTCCTCCAATGGCTTACTTATCAAATCTAAATGGCATTGCAGAAACATTACCCGCAATTCCAAAACTTACAAACTCCCCAAAAACAAGAAAGATATTTGGATTTCTGGGCAACAAAAAAGTCAACAACTTGGACCAACAAAATCCATTGCAACCCACAAGAAGATTAATACTAAGTCTTGCTTCCATAGCTCTTATTGGAAGCTCTGGTAATGGAATTTCTCTGGCTGAAGACAATGGCTTTTGGGTGCTTGATTTTCCTTTGCCTTCACCTACCGTTGACAATAGTAAGCTTTCTATATGCACAATTTTCACTTTTCTTTGACTGTTTTGGTTTACTTCTCATTTAATTGGGTTTGAATTGGTATAATGCAGAGCTTGCAAATGAGAAAACAGGAACACGTTCATTTCTTAAGAAAGGAGTGTATATGGCAAATATCGGGGTTGCAGGAAGCATATACAGGATTAGGAAATACGCTTTTGATCTTTTGGCTTTGGAGGATTTAATTGGACCAGACACTTTGAACTATGTTAGGAAGTACTTGAGATTAAAGTCCACCTTCATGTACTATGATTTTGACAAAGTTATCACTGCTGCTGCTGTAAATGATAAGCAACCTCTTACTAATTTGGCCAACAAATTGTTTGACAATTTTGAGCAGGTAATTTATTACATTACATCATTGCATTTCATTTATACCTCATTCTTTAATCTCCACCAACCCAGCCTTTATTTCTTTTTGTTGCTTTTTATAGCTTGAAGATGCTTCAAGAAGGAAGAACCTGCCTCAGACAGAATCATTTTATCAAGGGACCAAAGTTATTCTCCAAGAAGTCATGGACAGAATGCCAGATCTTCTTTAAAAGGAAGTATCCTCATTCATTTCCCTCTTCAATTGTGGCTGAGCTTTTTTAGCATTAGAGTCTATTCAGTAAACAAATTGTTGAAAAATAGTAATTTAAGCTTCTTGTACACCCATCATGTAATAAGAACTCAGTGGGGAACTCAATTCTCAAAGAATATGGTAATATGATACAGATTTGATGACAGAGAGTAGCGCCGATACAGATGTAATTCTCCAAGAAGACATTGACAGAATTTAACTGGAAATAAGCAGTCTTCTTTCACTATACAAGTTATGATTTGTTAGGATCACTCTTCACTTTCTCAAATTATCAATACTCATGATAGAGATAATATTCTGAAAATACAAATGATAATTATGGGATCATTTTATTATGTAAGACTTCTTAGCCAAAGCTCAGGCGAGAATCCGTGGACCTCATGATGGTATGACGCCGGGGAATTCCTATCTCACAAGCATTAACCCTGGCTGCAAACCGGAGTGAGCATAGCGACTCGCCCAACGAAGTGGGATCAGGGGAGATGTTCACAAACATCAGCGTTTTCGAGTCTCCACCCAAACAAGGCTGAACGGAAATATGGTAATGGTAGATAAGCAGAAAGAACATGTTTAAATGATCCAAAAACGAATGCAACACCATCTTAATATTACCTGAAGTAGGTAAGTAAGCTTTGAGTTTCTAAATGGTACATAGTCTTCCTTCTTTGCCAAGGCAAAGATAACATCACTTAGTGATGATAAACTTTTGTTGATGGCCTGAAAGTTTTTGAAAATAAATTGTAAGAGAAAAGACATCAGTTGATTGATTGCTTAGAGCATTTATGCAAAGGAGAACTCGAAAATGGAATAAGTCATAAAAATATGTGAAATTACTTGAGTTTCTTTTAGTCTATCCCCAGTTGAGCCGCTCTTAGAAAGACGCTCACTACCAGCAAGATCAATAAGATTCAAGACACCTTGCACTTGTTGGTCGGTGCTCTGATGAAAATATAAAAAATCAGTTTACAGGGTTTGGCTTATACACAAACAGAAAAGCAAACTTGCAAAAGAAAAGAGAGCTATTACCTCATTATTTCCAGATATACGTAACGTGAAAACGAAGTGACTTCTAGATGACTGTTCATTCATCTGAGTCTTGCCAACAGATCTGCCAGAGAGTACAGATGTTTCAACTCAAGGTAAACTAAACTCACAGTTCATTAAATGGTGCATCTCCAACAATTTTCTTTTTCTTGGTTTTATCATATTAAGAATTATTCTAACATATTGTCAAGTATATATCACTCGTAAGAAGAACCATTAGACTTTTAGAGGATAATTTGTTTACCTACTGTTAGCAGCTTGTTCTAAAAGAAATGAGACCTCCCGAGGACTACGAACATCCACAACAGTGAGATCAGAGACGAATGTGTTTCCATTGGCATCGTGTTTAATAGCATATTGCTTTCCACCTGCACTATTTTCTGGTCGTGATGGTTCTCTATTTGTCGATAAGAGGTCACGGATTGTTTCATTGTATATTTCTAACATTGACACCTACAATTGATTGTAAAATATTTAGTTTTAACATAAAATTATGCAACAATGTATACTAACAGGGTCAAAATTTAAAAAGATTATACAATTCACCTGCATTTCATATTTCCAGCCTTGGGACAGAAGAGCCTGCCTAGTTTGAAATATTTGTTCTAATGACCGAGGAATCAACCCTTTCTGCTCTGGGTTCCCTGGTTTGCCCATCATGGTGTAAGTTTTACCTGAACCTGTTTGGCCGTATGCAAAAATGCAAACCTGGAGAAAGAAAGAATAATCATCCCCTGAATTATGTGTGATGGGAAACATAAATGAGTGACAATGTGTAGCTGTATAGTTGGGTAATTCCATTTTAGCTATCCATCATTTTGTAGATACCAATAAACACTTGTCTACCAAGAATCCAACTCAACTATAGATGAGAATTCAGCTTCCAAGAGCAACCAAATGGAGGTTTGTAACAACTACCATGAACAGCTTTGGAAAGAAATGCAATCAAATCTAAAGCTCACTCGGAGCAATGCAATAACTGGTTACCATCAGCCACATAAGGCAGAAAGTATTATAAAGAAACTGGACTTCATAACTACCTTATAACCATCGAGAGCACTTTGAACAAGCTGTGAAATTTCAACAAAAACATCCTCTTGTGATTCGTCAGGTGTAAAAACTTTGTCAAAAGTAAAAGGATATTTTTGTCCTGAAGAGATATAAGCAAGGCATAAGTATATAAAGTTCTAAACTTTGAGGCCAGTTTGAATAGTGGAAAAGAATTGTCTCATGTGTTTTAACACTTGCCATTTTGATGCAAATCAATGCCTCTCCCAAGAGTTTCTGTTGCTGTGGGATATGATATAATCTTGTTTTCAGAACTTGAATTGTCATCAGGCAAAAGAGGCCGCACTCGACAAAATACACGGATGTTCCCTTTCAGTTCCTGTACAACAATGTTAAGCTATAAATACATATATTATTATTCAATGGAGACTCTCTGGCACTTTGAATTACCAATATTGTGTTGTGTAACTTTTTACGGAGCTTCTCTCCTTCAATCAGTTGAAGTTCTGCATCTTCCAGGCGATTTTGTAACTCACTTATTAGCCTTTTTTGTGCTTCAAACTCCGATCTTGTCTCAAAAGCTGACAGATCAGACACCTGGGGAGGGTCATAAAGTCAATTAGTGAATTGAACTAGCAGCAACTAAGAAGAAAATGAACCAATCAGAAACAGTTCCAGATAGTAATACCCGTAATTTGTTATGTGCATCATCTAGATGTTCCTGCAGTGTCCTTAACTGCTTATCCTGTGATAGACATCTTTCCTGTAAAGAAATCGACAACATTAAAAAAAATAATTGTGAACATATAAGATAAATTTGGGATGAAAGGTGAAAGGTAACCTCTAATTCATTTGATTTCGCAGCTAGTTCTTCACAACTAATCACTCTGTTCCTTAGCTCTTGCACTTGTGACATGGATTGATCATGATCATTTCTTGCCTGTTGCAACTCTGCCTTATGAGATGCAACTTCACTCACCAGAGAATCCTTCTTCTTTGTAACTTCATCTAATGATGCCTAATAGAGTTATCCATCAATTAAATTTCAATGGAAGAAGACAATCCTAAGGCATCTCATATGCATTTTGAAAGGAACAGCATCTTTCCAGAAATAATTCATGTTTGAAAATGTTTTAAATTCAATAATCCTATGCAACTTAAATAAAGTGGAGTAGGATTAATCTCTCTAAGTAGGACTGCTAGATGTTGATTCCTACAATTCTGTACAGTTCTTAGCTATAAACTTTTTAAACATCTCTCTCTTCCATTGAAAGTCAGAAGATGAAGGAAAAAAGCTAATGAAATATTTTGGAGCTAATCTTTCACAACCAAGTCAATGTATGAAGTTAAGTCTTACTTTCAACATCATTTTGGTACTAAACCTGTAACTTTATGTTAGCTGAAAACATGAAATCCAAATTCCTTTATTCACATGGTGCTGGATGAAAATTCTTTTCAGTTTGCACCACTCATACCTTCTAGTTCAAAATTTTCATAAATGGGAAAGAGGGTAAGAAAGAAAAAGGTGGATGGAATAAATCACAAGAGAACTGCAAGAGTATGCTTAAACGAATACATATTCATTCTCATTCTCCCTTGAATAGATAACTTATTCTGGTTTAGAACTCAAAATAAGATTCATTAGGAGGGAAGAAAAAGAAAAGGAATTTATTACATTTTTCAGAACATTGGAGCTACAAATAGTTTTCTTTTGACATCTGTGGTAGTAACCCTAAGAAAATTATTAGTAGCTGAAAATCTTGCTCTGTCTACGTATTAAGGTAATCCATTTCACTAACAGTTGCTGGCATGAAGAATTAGAGTAGAGTGTTTTTTTTCTTTAGAAGAAAAACTATTTGGTAGGGGGTAGGGGATAAGAAAAGAAAAAGCCTTATGCCATAAGTAATAATGATTGTAAGAGTAAGACAAACATCCATACTACATCAGTCAAGGTAACTTGCATTATCCAATTAAAAATTTTTGCAGGAAGTAAAGTGTTCCTCTGCTGGGTAAATCAATAACAAGAGCAAAAGAGAAACTCACTTTGCATGAATCATATTGATCTTGCAATGACTTGTGTTGAAGCCTTAAGTTGCTGAGATTCACCACAGCAGCAGCTTTTTCTTTCTCTGCACGCTTAACAGTTTCATGAGCAGTATCAAGATCCGTCTGAAGTTTACTATTGTATAGCTGTAAGCTCGAATTATACTCCTGTAACAGCTTGTACATATCATTTACTGATGTTATCTGCATTAGTCAAAAGGCAAAAGTTAGGTTACTTCTGTACAATAAGAAGAAGGATTAGAAGAAGCTGCAAAGAGGTGTCAACATATTCAAGTTACATTTCTTATATTACCCTCTGATTTGCACTTTGAAGCTCTCCTTGAACCTTTCCAAGCTCCTCTGAGAGAGCTGCTTGTGACTTCTCAATGCTAACTCTGGCCTCTTTTTCTCTTGCAAGGGAATCTGTTGCCGCCTGCGGCGTGCATAAACAAATTTCAATCAAAATTCAATAAAACATTTCAATTCATACAAAAGGAAACTATCAGTTTGGCTGCATACTGAATTTACAAGTTTCTATAGCTTACCAATTTTTCTGTTTCTTCTTTGGAAACTTTCTCTTGTAAGGAAGCAAGACTCTTTCTCAATTCCACTATAATCAAATTCATTTCTTCTTCCTTGTTTTTAACCATCAAATCTGCATTCACATTAAAAACAAAAAACTGCATTGAAAAACATGTATCTATGAATGCCAAAAGTCCAATAAAAGTAAAAACATACCCATTTCAGCACATTGACTTTCACTAAATGCCAAGGCAGTTTGCAACCTCTCTTGCTCATATAGGTAACTTCCTTCTAGTTCTTGAAACCATTTGATGCAAAGCCTTAGCCTTTTTATATAATCCATCATATTATCACATCTCTCCTACAAAACCCCAAAAAGAAAACAACATATTTAGAAACTTTTTTTTTTTGGCAACAGAAACTACTCACATTTGAATCACAAACAAAAACTCCATTTAGAAATGATTAAAGAATAAACAAAAGCTAACCTTGTAATTAAACTTGTTTTTATATTTCATTCTCTCATTTAATAATGCATCAACATCTTCTCTTGTGAACTCAAATCCACCATATTCTGATCCATTAACACTAGGGGGAGCACTAGTTGGGGTATGTTCTTCACCATTTACGATTGAAAATGCTTGTCTCAGCCTGCCATTAGTTGCAGTGCCTACCATTTTGTCAATTCCACGATGTTGCCACTTGTCTACAAGCACCTCATCACCAGTATACTTCTTTCATGAAACCCACAAAATAGAGAAGACAATAGTTTTTCAGAGATCGAATGAATGATCTTAAAAAGACAAAAAAACACTGAAGCAAAACCCACTACACTGCAGGCATCTACTGAAACTTCTCTTAAATTTCCCAAAACTAATTAAAAAATACACTAAAATCCACCATCCAGGAAATGGGGAGAAATACTAATCAACTCAAATTACTAAAAAATAAAAGAACCCCACATTTTCTTTCTTTAAATATAGCAAAGAATATTGAACATGAAATAGAAACAAAGGTAGATTCCTAAAAATAAAAAAAGAAAAGAAAAATCTTGCACTCAAGAAACAAAGATGGTATCTTGAAGCCAATAAACAGAAGTGTAGAGATCCATGAGTAGTAAGTAGAAAAAAGACCCAGATTCTAGAAAAGAAAAAGAGAGCTTACATGTGAAGGGCTTGTAATAATGGGAGTTATTGAGTTAAGTGGAGGCTTGTTCTGGTTCTTGGAGGCCATTTTCTAGCAGAAAGAGAGACAAACACAGAGCTAAGTTTTTTTAATTAATTATTTATTTATTTTTTAATATTTGGTTTTTTTTATTTTAATATTTTTGTAATTTTCAGCTAAGCCAAGGACGGTAAGTTTGGTCCAGAGTAGGTGGGGCCATGGATTGCGTTCAAAGCTAGCGGTTGAATCGCAGCCGTTGCTTTTAAGAGCAGGAAGATCAAATTTTAATAGAATGTAAATATTTATTTTACCGTTGGAATTCGAACTTTTTTAAAATAGCTTCGGGCGGCATTAGAGCAGTTGTCAGTTATCACTTATCACCCGTTATGACTAAACTAACCTCGTTTTTGTTTTATTAGAATTTGGATCAAATTTTATTTTTTTAAAAAAATTTATTTATATCGAACACAATTTAGTATCCGAATATGAGATAGATCCTTAAAAAATATATATAAAACATTAATTTAGTGATGATAGGCTATTTTTTAATTGTTGATAGAGCTAATAATTTTTGTTTTAAAAATTGAAATCCATTGTTGTTTTAGCGTTCTACATGTGTTAATCACATGCAAATTTACTACCTTGCATGTCTAAAGAATCGCATGAAAATTGGATTATCTCCCACTTTATATAAACACTCATGTCATGGATCATATTAATATTGAAATACCCCTCTTAAAAATATAAATTAAACCAATTTAATTTTTTATTATAAAATTACATACAAAATAATTTCTACTATTAAATTTATAATTATATATAATACATAATGTAACCTTCCAAATTACAGCCTAATGAATTTGATCCTTTACATAGTACAGATAATTCAATTGCGATTTTAAAAAAATAAAAAATAAAAAATCACTAGACACCTAGAAAAAAAATGAAAGTTTTTTTTTTTTTCAAAATAAAATAAAACTAAAACTCATAACATGTAATCTATTTTCATGTTAAGGGGTTGATTAATTTATATTTATATATAATTTTGTTTTAGTATTAGTGTGTATACACACACTGAATTTAATTCCTCAGTTTCATAAAGTTCTTCTTTCAAATAGACAGTAATAAAGATTTGTAAATCTACTTCCAAGTTAACTAGGAATTAATAAATTTTATTTAATATTTTCATGCACTAAATTAAATGTCAAGTGAAAGGACTATACTAAGAAGCTTTAACTAATATGGTGGAGTAATCTCCATTGCAACTTCAGCAATTTACTAATATGTTCTAGAGCCTAATGTTTATGGCGTCTAAATCCCACCCTATGAAATTTGAAAAAAGATTTTAGGGGTGTCTACCAAAATTCGTGCCGATTGATTTATTGCATATAATTTACTTGTAGAGTATAAATTGATGGAAAATAAATTATAACACACAATCATATGATAAGTGGTTAATAAGCAAATTAAAACCGTCTAATAAAAGAAATAAAATTTATTTTAACAGAGTTAAATATGAATAATTCAAATAAGAGTATTTGTAATAATAATAATATAATGGACATACAGATTGAACTGATAAATATTGTTGTTAATTAACACTGAAAATTTTATTTGCCAAGTACTTAGATAATTCAAAGTATGAAGTAGACGCCGGACATTTGCATTCCCCTTGTAAGATTTCTCACTTTTATGAACAAAATTGTTAATGTATAAGAAGAGATGAGATAGATTAAATAAGAATGTAGTTTGGTAAGAAAAGCTTTTCTATCACTGTAAGAAAATAAATTACAAAGGTAAAAACGGAGGAGGGCATGTGAGGTGCTCTATCTATTAGTTTTTTGGTGTTTAGTTCCATTCATATGCTTCTTTTTCAGGTATAAATTTAACCCTTTTGGAGTCTTCTTCTTTACACCTATTATCCCAAATCCACCCCCTTAAAGTGTAATTAGTAATGTGATTAGTATTTTAAATAAAAAGATTAATCTTCTTCATGAATTTTCTAGCTTAAAACAAAGTGAATCTTCCTACACCTAAACATGAAAAACAAAATGGTCATGCATCTTTCTCTCTAAAAATGATTATTGATGTTCATGTTTTGCCTTTTTTTCAATGTAATTATTAGGGAGAAAAATTGATTTCATTAGTTACTAGTTAGGAGTGAAGCATCAATCAAACATCTTCCATTTCGACAATTTAATTTTGTGGGTTTTTCTTTTGTAATTGAATCATGTGAGACATGCAAACGGATATATTAGCTAAGCTCTTAAATAGGACCTTAAATAATTTGGTGGATTTGGCAAAAATTGCCTCTTTGTCAAGCAACTTAAAGGATGATAATAAATGCTTTCATCTTCAAGCTAAATAAATAACCCTTTTAAAAGCGGTCTTTTTAGGATGCTTGTTGCAACGTTAAAGCATATATTAGGTGTAAAAATGGTCACTTTCAATCTTTGGTTCATTCGTAAGCTTTCAGTTTCATAACTTCTTATATAATGCAACATATTTTGCCTGTTTTTATTATAGCCAGCCACCGTCAAACACTTGGCTGATTCCTCCAGCTTTTTAGGCATTAAGAATCTAATATTAAGGCAGAACGGACACTATCAAATTAATGTTTACTTAGTCTAAGCATTTTAAGTTTGTATACAAATGTCCCCATGATTTGGAGCAACAAGGACTCTTGTGTGGCCTGCTAAATAATCAAAGAATAATATTTATCAACCATACAATTGTACGAGTTTTATTGTATGTTGTACTTTATTTTTGGAAGGAAGAATTTGGTGTTAGCAAATTTTCTTTTACAGGTTGTAGCCTTAATTCATTTGTTAGATATTAAAAAACAACTAATGCAAGTATTGTGTGTTGGAGGGTAACTCAATTGGTGAGCACACTGTTCTTTGAGTTCTTAGAGCATCTATAATGTTAAAGAATAAATACGCCATCTAAGCAAAAGTAAAAAACACATTATTCTTTACACGTTGTATGACTTATCAACGATGACACTTGGTGGACATTTTGACTTTTGATGGACAGTAATGTATCCTTAAGGATATATTTAAATAATCAATAAATTTTTTACATGTGAAATATTTTATTTTTAAATAAAAGTAAATAAATATTTATTATTTACTTTAGCATTTAATATTGTGTCTTTTTTACATTGTAAACTACAAAGACATTTTAAAATGATGTGACATATGAATGTGACCCTAAATTTATGTCATTATTATCTTTCACATTATGAATACTCTTAGGTGTTAGGTTCGATCCTGCATAAAAAAAATACTTTATCTATGTATCAATGTCTTTCTTTCGAGCACGCACATTAATTAGTCAGGTTAAGTAATGTGCAATGCAATGTGTAACGTGATAATATTTTTATTTTAATAAAGAAAATTGAATTGAAGACTTTTTAATTTTTAAAAAAAATTGTGTAAAATATACAAATCAATCAAATGAAACTTGATTGAATATGATCTAACCTTAATTGTGAAAAACTAAGGAAGATTCACATCACCAAACACAATGGCTATTGTTGAATTTGGTGCATTAGAGATGTATATTTAAAAAGGGTTCAAAACTCAAAAGTATATATACATTTGCTTGACTTGCATTGCAAATTTGCAATACTAAATTAATAGGAAGGTACAATAAAGAATGTCCTATGGTGTCGCTGCCAAGGTCATCTTCGTTAACGTCTGATTTATGATTTTAGTTATGAGGTTATTTATTCCAAGGTAGTTTTCTTGAAATTTCAAAAACATTGGAACTTGACCACAAATTTCAAAGGGTCAAGGTGGGGACAAAAGGAAGTCCAAGCCAACTTAATTCAAGTCTTTGTTTTCAAATAACAATTTCAAGTGTTTTGGGCCTAAAAAACAATTGGCCTGCTAATTAAACAACTTCCAGATGAATATTGTAACAATCATCTGATGCAAGGTTGGAGATGCGGGGTATCGATCCCCGTGCCTCTCGCATGCTAAGCGAGCGCTCTACCATCTGAGCTACATCCCCTTGATGTCATAATGCAAGTACAAAAACTATTATCCAATCCAAGTTGAGGGACAAAATGACTTGCTATAGGCTATAGCCCAATATCATAGTGTGCTGAACTGTGCACAAAGGCATTATGCAGGGGAAACATTGTAATCTAAACTTCTGCATCCAAGGAAATGATGAGAGGACAAAAGAAAAGAAATGTACTAATTTAGTTGGTTCCATCCATTGGACAACAATAAAGAGATTGAAAATGAAAAAAAAAAAAGGAAAGAATAACGAAAATAGCAAGACTAGAACACTTGAATTCTCTTTCTTTTTTGTTTTTAAATAACTCTGTTTAATATCGAGATTAAAAGTAGTGGCTCATAAATTGCAAAATTTAGCCTTTATTTTGTGCTTAATTTATAATATAGAATCACATTATGCAAATTGCAATATACTTATTTTGATATTAGTATTCAATAGTAGAGAATTTAACATAAAATAAAATTAAGAATCCAGGACATAAAGGAAAATAGAAGCCAACAAAATTCTGCATCAAATTAGTGGGAAATGAGGGGAAATAAGAGTAAAGAAAAAACCTAAAATAACAAATTTATAATAAATAACCTTATTTAACTCGTAATAGAGAGACAAATTAAGGGTATGAAGGTCTCAACAAATTCTTTAGTCTATTTATTTATAATTTAATGAAAGTTTAAATTACATCCTTCAACAAAAACATTGTTTTCCCTCGTACGCAAGCAAACAAAGGGTAAGCTAGATCAGTTTTATGTAATGTTTGTTGTATTTCAAGTTTATAAATCACATCCACCATGGTTTTATTACAATCTTAGACTAATTTCATCATGAATACGTCATCTGTCTAAATTCTATCTAATATTTGGATTAAAAATTTAAAATAAACATGTTTTTGGCATAATTTATATACTCATTTGATCAAAATAAAAAATCTACACAGAATCCGATTTACTGGTTGTAGTATCATTAGTATTACAACCCAAAGAGTTGATTTTGGGAATTTTAATTTCTAGAAATACATCATTGTTCAAATAAGCCTGAGTATTTCTCCAATCTGCATCGTCTGGCAGCTCAAGCCTTCTTACGTACCCATTCTCCCACCAATTCCCACTTCTCCAATCTTTCCCTTTTGTCTCTCTTTCTTGCTTCCACTGCCCACTTATTTCCACTATCTTCCCACTTTCTGCATACACTTGCACTGTGTTTAATCCAACTCCTGTTTCAAAAAATAATTGCTTTATGACAACTAAACCCATACAAAAGTTCAATTACTAAAAAATATATATATATATACAGTCGATCTGGCGAACGAGATGCTAGACCCTTAAGGTTCAGACCTGTACTTTGCAGTATCAGATCTGTAGAATTTCCAAAAATTAGATACCAAGAGGAAGAAAAATAAATATGTAGACATACCTGGCAGTTCTGCTTTTAATATGTAAGCTTCATCTGTTTGAAGCCAATCAACATTTGTCTTCCCCGAGCTTTTAAGATTGGACAGTAAGACATCAGTTTCAAATTCCCACAAAGGAAATGCATCGGACGGATCGAAAAATTTCCCAAACAATAAAGGACTGAAGAGCGATCCGTCGCGGAATATCTTTTGCACAATTGGATTTCCTTGGGAGAAAAAGCTTTTAAACGTTTGTTCTGTTAATGCGACGCTCCATTTATACGGAGTTTGATCTTTTGTATGAACTTCAAGAATTTTGCAACTTGTCATTGAACTTTAGATTTGATGTTTGTGTATGGTTTGAGTGCTTTTTATTTAGGATTTTATAGTGCAGAATTATGTTTTTCATTTCATAAAAGAAAAGAATAAATTCTTTAAGAATATTTAGAGGGATGTAAAGTAAAGATCGAAGAATGGAGGAAATGAGAATCTTGAATACTGTTTCGCCCTTTCTTCTCCACACAATTTTTCATTTTACTTTACACTTCATCCTCATATCATCATTTCTCCTCTTCAATTTATGTAATTCTCACATTCTTGATTTTATAACTAATTACACTTAATTTAAATTATTAATTAACACTCTGATATTTAAGGAATTTATATCTTAATTTGTACTATAGTTTCTGTTTATTTACTAATTTTTAAGAAATCCCACACACACACACACATATATATATATATATAATTGTGGATGGGAATGATTAGAATAATGCAAAGTTGTGGGAAAGGAATAATTGAAAATGGGATGGATGCCAATTCATAAAAATAAAATGTACTTTAATTTAATTCCTTTCCTTTGCTTCTTTTTCAAGTGGCATTTAGTTTTTGCTTATAAGTTTTGTGCACTGAATTGCATCTTTCTGGTGCCATACCATATGTATCATTGCTTTTTCTTTTCTTTTTTTCATAATAACAATTTTTTTTTTTTTTAAATAAAAGTAGTTTTGTTAGTATCTGCTTATGGATGCTTGAACTGTTAGTGTGAGATCAATTAAATAATATATTTTGTAGGAAAATTTAAAACTTTGCTTCAGTATTTTTACCCAATATACTATTTTACTCCTACATTTTAATTTAATCCATCAAATTTTAAACTATTATGTGGGATACAACTGAAAATAGTATACAAAGACAATATAATGTTCTTTCAAAGGGACAAAATAATATATTGAGTGTGTTCCTAATTTAGATGTAATGGTATGTTAATTTAAATGTAATTGTATGCATTTTGTGTCTTCATAAAATATTGACTAAGTTTCCAGTGAGGAGGAAAAAGGGAGAGAGGAACATATAGCAATTTGATGGTCGACACTTTGGCACCGGTCGTTTGAGTAAAATATCAACCCATGTACTGAAAACTATATAATGTAATCATCACGATGACTTTGAAAGTTTGAATATGCTATGTGGATGTTCAGGTGAATAATAATAATAAAAAAAAAAATAGTTGATTTCTCTCCTTTTTCTCCTACTTAGTCTTCATCGTCACCTAAATTCATAGTTGCTGAAGTTCCATCCTTCGCGTTCACACAGTCTAGTGATGACTTCAAATTTCATTGTTTACCATTATTGCCCTATCAAGAATATTGCAAATATCTTCTTACCTCTCTGCTTAACTAACTTCCAATCATAATCATTGACCTTTTTTTTTCTCCCTCCCACTTCAATCTCCATCTTCCTCGAGGAAAAACCTTTACGCTCTCTGCTTCCGTACTCTTTCTTTCCTGTAAACCAACGCCCCCGTTTCAGCATATTCTTATTGATTTTTAGACAGAAATTAGTGTTCCATTCCAAGTTTTGGAAGCTGAAAACATCATAAAATGGGTTAAAATGAGTGTTTTAGAATTGCCCTTCTACAACATTTGTTGGGATTGATCTTATCCATTGCTGAAAATCAAGATCAGGGAGATTCTCAAAAGGCTATGAAGGTTACGAGTTCTATTTATGTTAGTTGTTTTTTTTTAATGTATGTATTTGGTGTTTGTAGGGAGTTTGAAATGTTATTTTGACTAGTTACTGTTTTATGATTGTAGTTGTTTAGATGTTTGATGGGTTGAGTTAGATGCTGGTTAATAATGAGCATGGAGAAGATATAATTGTTTTATCCTTGTTGAAATGAAATTATATTTTCTGCCAAAAAAAAAAAATCTCCATCTTCATCTGAATTTACTATCATATAAGAGATATTCGATACTTAACAACATTGTGATATGTTTTGACTGTTATTTGATTGAATTCTAGCTGACATCATTTGTCATTCCCTTCTCCCTTTTGCTCCTCCATTTAGTGTTGACAACCACCATATACTTTGATCCACAATTCCTCCATTCCCACCATTATATATATATAAAAGTCCTCCAAGGACATGTTTATATTCCAGTAAAAAAATATTTTAATTATTATTAATTAAATTCAAATTATATTCTAATAAGAAATATTATAAAATTATTTAAATAATATTCTAATAAAAAATACAATTTTAAATATTAATTAATTCAATTATAATAAAAATAATTGAATTAATTATTTATTAATGAAATTCAAGTCATATTACAATAAGGAATACTAAATAAATATAATTTCCGTTAAAATCATATTTACAATATAATTAAGTGATACTAATTTTGTATATAATTAATAAATTAATAAAATTTGAAATATTACATAAAAACATGTTTCAAAACGCCAGTATTAAAAATAGAAAAATAGGAAATAATATATTTTTTAAGTTTGAATGAGTAAAAATCACAAACTTTGAAAAAGTTACTAAATAGGCATTTACTGTTGTTTTTATTTTTCTACTCCTCTTTTTATTTTTTAATTTTATTTCTTTTAAATTTGGACGACAGATGGAAATTTCAATGACCGCGCAGTCCGAAAATCGGCAATGGTGGTCCAGCAGCAATCCAACGGGAGTCCATTAGAAAAAAATGTAGGTCATGCATAATATGGCATATAATTAATTTTATATAATATTAAGACATAATTTAACTTGTAGCACTGTGAGTTTTGCCACTACTAAGGTTATAACAGAATAATATTTTTATCAAGCATATGAGCTGTATATTAGAGCATATAAGCTATATACCCGGATATATTAGTTGAGTGCCTAAATCTAACTAGTCTGGGGATGTATGATAGCGGACCCGCTATGGTCAAGTAATTGACAAAAAATAATATTTTAAATGGAACATTTTTATAATTCAAATTTATTTAAGAAAACATATTATTTACTACATTTTAAAATTTATGGGGCAATCATTAGTTTGTAAAATATACTATTTGTGGGACGATTTAATGTTGTTGTGTCCAAAATTTAAAAATTATGAGCACATAAAGTGTAAAAGGCGACGGGTTTTTTGTGACTGATGGAAATTAAAAAAAGTATTCCGAATTCAATCCTCAACTCCTACTACAGTTTAACAACACAACACTACTTCCAATCAGTGATTGAAAAAGTTACATGAATAATTACTAATTAGACTACCAAAAAAATTTAAAGCAACTAAATAAAAGAAAAAGCAAAATGATGTAAGTACTTCTATTTAAAATTTTAAAAAAATGACGTAATGTCAAAATGCTTTTAATTAAGCTGCTTTTTAGTCGCACGTTACTCAATGATCAATTATATATAAACTACCATACACACTTGTTTTGAAATTTTTTCTCTATTAAATTAAATTTTAGTTTTAGAATAATTTTCCAAAAAAAAAAAATATTTGCATAATGATTTTCTTTTAGAGGCAGATGGAAATTATTTTTTTTATATATATATAAGTTACGTATCTATATAAGAAGTACTTGGAGCACTTCTTTTTTGAATTCTCTAGTACTCAATTTAATTTTTTTTTTTATTTTAGAAATTCAATCCATTTTGATTATTGAAAAATTACATTCAGTTTGAACCAAATGCCTGCTACTTTCCCATACTAAGATTGAATTGGTGATTTCTAGACAATATATGGGGAGTCCATGACCCTGAACTGAAGGCCCAAGCCGGAAATTGACTATTGAAGCTAGCCTAAACATAGTTTGGTAAGCCCATCATTCAGTCAATGGTTTCATTTTAGTGGAAAATATTCAAAATTTGGTTTACATTTTTTAATGGAAAATTTGTTTAAGATCCTTAAGGTTTTGCATTATCTATTCTTAAATCTTCCAATTTTTAAGAATTGATTACATGCTATTCTATTTTATGATGTTCCACTCTCAGGTCCTCCGTCCAATTTTTTTCTCATTTTCAACTTTGTCATAAGTCAAATACAAGAGTTAGATTATTCTATTAATATCTTTCAATAAGAACATAATATCCTTATTTGAATAAAATCTTTCTAATAAAATTAAAATATTTCTCTTTAGTTTGAAATTATTTAAATCTAATTAATTAATTTAACAGAAAAAATAAGATAAGTTGGATATTTTCCTTGTTCTTCCTGCATCGCGAGCAAGGCACAAGTACAAAAATAGTAGATGGTGATAGGAGAGTTGGCGCCAATTAGAGAAGGTGGCTTCTTGGAGTTCCAAGATCTCCAATGGTAAGGAAGAGAAATGTAAGATGATGGTAGCTTCATCGACTTTATTTTTATTTCTTTTTCTAATTGTGTAGAAGTAGTAAGAGTAGAAAGGGGAAAAAAACAATAAATAGGAAAAACAAATATACTTTTGTAAATTTTGAGTTTGCAGATCTGAAAGGAGGAGGGAAACTGTGTAAGTCTAGGGCTAAGTAAAGTAGTTCAATATTCAAACTGCGTCGATATGCTCAAACCAATTAAAATGGTATATCAAAATGTTGAATAAGAGCCAAAATCAAAATAAAATGAACGGTGAAATTTGATTTAATGTTTCAAATAATTGAAAATTTAATTCATTCTAATTTCTGAATCAAAAAATATTTTGAAAAAAAAAAAAACTAGGAAATGTTGTAAGAAATATACTGTTAAAGTTTGAGAACAAATCTTCTTTTTGAAAAGTTGAGAACATAATAAACTAACTATAATAAGGTAAACATAAAAACAAACAACATAACATCTTCAAATTCAAATAGTTCCAAATTTACACAACTTAAATTATAAACCCTAACTTCAGAAATTGAAACTTATAAAACCCGCAACTAAGATGAAGCATGGAAACAACATAGCATAACTCATAATTATTATTTTTTTTAAAAAAATTAATAACTTCAACTAGCAGGCAAGGCTCGTTCACATAAAACAAAGTAAAAGTTTGAGCCTTTGAAGTCAATGCTTCAAAGGATATCATACTCTAACTGATGGGAACTTCGGATAGAAACAATGAAGTCGTAGAGAAGGGGAGGAGCGAGCGACGGTGAGTCAGAAACATCACAGCCATAAATGAAAAATTTATGTCAAATTTGGCCATAGGATATAATAATTTATTCTAAAAATATTATATACATATACAAATAAATAATTTATTAAAAATTAGATGTTGATTAATAAGATTAAAATCATCGGCGCTTTAATCATGGTGTAAATGTAGTTAATTTTAATATTAAAGTTGTGGATAATGTAATTTATAGATTTTGTGACCCTGATAGATGTGTTAGGTAGATTTCATATAACTGCAAATAACACGAAACATCTTCGTTAATACGCTAATATTGTTTTTTATTTGTTAAAAGCTTTGCTAATTTTTATCACATTTCTTTTTTGCTTTTCATATATAATTTGAAAAAAGAATGCTAATATAATTATTATTGATGGAGCCACTTTTTTAATCACTGCATTTTCCTTTTCTCAAAATAAATCTATGATATATATTCATGAGTTGTACACTGAACTAATATAGTTGTACACAAGTTTACAAAACCTAAAATGTAAAGCTATATATGAGTTGGGTCGGAATAATATTGAACTCGAGTTTGTTTCGATAAGGAATTATTAGATTTGAGATTGAACCGTTTATAAATCGTTCAATTTGAACTTAACACAATAAGAAATTGATAAATTTAAACTCGGTTTAATTAGAAATAATTAATTACTGACAATCTATGAAAAAAAATTGTTAAAATATGAAGGATAACTTCTACCTTTTTT
Organism: Croton setiger; assembly: GCA_948099555.1. Taxonomy (NCBI): domain Eukaryota; kingdom Viridiplantae; phylum Streptophyta; class Magnoliopsida; order Malpighiales; family Euphorbiaceae; genus Croton; species Croton setiger. Next base: position 84,905 of record CANUEY010600571.1, read on the forward strand.
TATTGTTTCTTATATATTTGTATGAATTTAATTATATAATCTCTCAAAATTTATAAAACTACATTTTTTTTTTCTAAAATTCTTTAAAATAGAATTTGATATTAACCACTCATATAAATCTTTTTAGGCACTTCACTGGAAACAATGAAGCTCTAGTTGAGCTTGGTCTTCATAAATCAATATGATTTTGTTTTGTAGATATTTATTAAACCAAACTCATGATTTGTAAATCAAATTTGCAAATAAACTCTTTTAAGTCAGGCTTATAAATTAGATGTTGTCTAGCTGCAAATATTCATTGTGATAATCTTGCGCTTTTCTTTAAATCTCAACAGGATTATCATTTTGTCCCCGAAAAACCAACCCATTTCTCGATTTCCAAATTTTGAATACTCTTCTCAATTGCGAAATCATGGCTCTGCACCCTAGTCAGTCACCATTCCCACTAGATTTTTCCGTGACTCATGTGGATTCATTCCTCTAATAGTATATGAGCGTAAGGAAAATGGAGATGCAAACCAGCACGCCCTCGCAAAACATTCACCCTTAGATGGCTAACCTGCAAGTTAGGGGCTCTAGTAGGCTTGAAGGGATACTGATTATTCATCCATGGGTCACCAAAATAAGAAACATAGGTACCAGACCTGATATGTCATCGAATCCCTGCCTCAATATTTCTCTACCTTTGGGCACACGATTCCAGCAGCCCCACTAACAATTTGTGGCCATCTCTGCATTCATAAAGGAACCATACGGGAAGTATAATCCCTTGTACACTCTAGCAAGGAATGATTCTGGATTCGTGAGGATTCTCCACCCTTGTTTAGCTAAGAGAGCCATATTGAAAGTTTCGAGGTCACTATCCAATCAATGAGCACAAGTTTTATTCCATGCAACTCACTGCATTTTACGCTCCTTTTGTTTTGTCTCCAAAAAAAATTTGCTACCATCTTTTAATCTCATTGTTAAGGTTTTAGGCAGCTGTGAAACATAAAAACGCATAAATAGGTATTGCCGAGACCATCGCTTTAATTAACGTTTCTTTCCCAATGTGAGAGATATTTCTCTTTCCAACCAGCTAACTTCTTTTGATTTTTTCTTTAATTTCCATAAAAGTTTGCTTATTGACAACCGCTGTAAACTAAAATTCTACTTTAACTTTATTTATTTTTTGAATCAAATTCAAACAAGTTTTTCAAACGTATAAAGTTATATGTTATAATTTGAATTTTAGTCTTTTTTTTAAGTGTAATGATAATTTTGGTGTCAAACAAATTTTTTTTGTTAGTCCATACACATGAATTTCTCTTTTATTCGATATATAGTTTAATGAGATAACCTAATTTAACCTTAATTTTTTAATATAATATTAATTTATCCTTCCCTATTTATAAAATGTTAAATTTATTATATATATTTTTTTTTACAAATTATTACATTTTGCATTAAAATAATTTTTGAAAAAACATCACATTTTAATTAAACAAAGTAGCATAAAAAAAATCAAACAATCAGATATGTTAACATTTTACATTTCGCGTTAAGTGTTGGATCATCTATATCATTAGTACCCATTACCGTGCATTGGGTGGTAACCTTTTATATATCTAAACTACTTCTAAAAGAGTGAATAAGAGGGAATATTTTATTCCAAAATTAACCCCTTATATTTTTATACTTACTAAAATATTTAAACAATTCATAAAAATATATTTTAAATTAATTTTTATAATGGTATGGAAGATTTTTCTTATTAGAATAATTTAATTCATTGTTTTTTTTTAAGGATCTTTGTGCTAAGAATTTTTTGTATTTGATTTTATAAATTTATTTAATGTAAAATTAATATTTTTTGTACGTGCAAAATTTATTTATTTAATTTTTTTATAGAATTATTTTAAAATTATAATAAGTTTATGTTGACATGTTAAAACAAATTTATTGTTTGATTTTTTTAAAAAAATATATTTATTTTGATAAGAAATTTATTATATTCCATTATGATTACTGTTACTAACCATAATTCTTATAAAAATTTATTTTTATTTATTACATTTTAAATTTTATTTAATATTTTTTAAGATAATTAAAACTTATCATATAGTCAATTAAAAGTACTTACAAAATTATATATAGAGAGAGAATTATAAATTTTTTTTATCATAAATTTTTAGAATGTACCATAATACTTTATATAATTTAATCATTCATGACTTTAATATTTTTTTAACTATTTTATTCATATTAAAATTATATAGTATAATTTATATTAAAATAAGTGCATAAAAAAATATAATATTTGTAAAATTAAAAATTAAAATAACATAAAGTTTAATGAAAAATAGAATTAAAATAAATAAATAAATAAAGATAGTTTAAAAAAAAAGTAAAAAATATTGTGAAGAAGAGTTTCTAATTTATTCAACGCCAGTCAATTAGTATTTGATGTTCATGAAGATAACCAACAGCTACTGCAACCTAATTTTTTTTTTTAAAAAAATTACTACTACTAAAAAAGTTTAATATTTATTATTTGATTTTAAAGACATATTAAGTAAAAGTAAAATATAAAAAATAGTTCCAGCTTATTTAAAGTTTTAAATTTGAGTTTTGCAAATAAAACTTATTAAAATTTGATAGAAAAAGTTTTGTCATTCGTAATGTTTTATTTGACTTGGATCTAGATTAATCGGCGATCAAATTTGAATATTTAAATAAAAAAATATTACAGAATAATTTTAATATTAGTTAATAAAAAAAATTGAAATTAATAAGTACTAATAAAATTCAAATAAGTTAACCAAGAAATTAGAAAAAATATTATATAAATTACAGCAAATTGCTTCGAGACAAGAATGGATAATTAGTTAATTTGATAAAAATTAAATGGATTGAATGATGATTCTTCTTTGAAACATTCCATTTATTGTACTAGAAGAATGAAGTTTGGATATATATATATATATATATAAGAATCTCTAGAAACTAATCAATTTCTTTCTAACGTTTCTTTCCTTCTTCCTTCCTTTTTTCCCATATACATTTGGGATAATTGCATTATTGGTTGCTAAACTTTAGTTACCTTTCTATTTTGGTTGTAGAGCTTAATAAGTTCTCGTTTTGGTTGTTCAATTATAGTGCGGTGACTCATTTTAGTGGTTGTAGTTGATATTTCCGGTCATGGGTGCAGACGTGGACCTGTTGACCTGTCAGAAACGTTACAGCAAGGCAAAAATAATGTTTAAGAATTATTAAATGGACCAATATACCCTTATTATCTATTTTTTTGGGTACTTTACTTAACCAAATACAAAAATACAAGTTTAATCGCTGCAAACGTGTCCTTAATCTCATTTTTTATAATTCAGATTTAGATTAAGGCACTAATAAAACGACATAGTAGTAATTATTGCCTGATAAGCTCAGGGTTGATGCTTTTAACAAGAGACTCTAATGATTAACTTTCAAATTTCAGATTTGTATTAAGAAACTTATTATTTGATGATTTTCTTTCTTAAGATTTCTTATTTTACAGATTTTTATGATTTTCAGAAAATATTACACTATGTTATTTATATTAGAATTACGAGAGAGTGAATATTTTAAGTTCAAAAGGCAGTGTAGAAATTATAAGGTTCCAAATTTAATTTTTCTTACATTAAATAACTTTCTTCTTCCTAAATTTGATTATAAAATCAAACATGATATCTCGAAAATATATGAATTGAAAGATACCGAATTTGTTTATTTCTCGAAAATATATGAATTAAATAGCTTTTGCTTGTTCATCTCCAGCACACCAATCTGCTCCTTCAGAGCTCTATTCCTGGCATTCAACCTATTCAATAGCTGCACACTCTAACTGGCCATTCTGGGTCTATCCACAAGAAGAATGAACAAAACCCCATTTATCTACAAACATTAAACAACCATAAACAAACACCTAAATCAATAATAGCAAGAAAATGTAGTATTCGTTGCTCAAAATACTAAAAACGATTGTACAGAGGAAGCAAAATTTAAATGTAATTGAATTTGTTAAGCAAAAAGCAATCAAATCAAACTTTACCCTGTGCTTCATACTAAATCAAATAGTAAAACGAACCCTGCGATTCTGCCTTCAACCACTATTGACATTCAGAAGAAGAATCAAAGCCAAAATTGGCAAAGATATCGGACTGATTTCAACGAACCAGAAGAAGAATCGTAGTTCTTGCGATTTCTTCCTTTAAATGCGATTTCTCCATTCAAAATAGACCTTCGATTTCTCCCTTCAACAGCCGGTATCGTTCATGCCTTCAACCACCATTGATGAGTCGCCAGTGAGCTCAGAGTTTGCCATTGATGAATAGCCGTCCCCGTTTGTTACTTGAGTGGAATCGCAAAGAGGGACTTTGCAATTTAGGTTGTTCGTTAATTTGGGGAAAACTTCTTGCGTTGATATATGCTGACCTGTTGGGCAACATGGATTAATAACTTCAAACTAGAAAGCAAGATTTATAAGCACAAAGCATGTTCAAAAGCCCAAATCATATACAAACATCTCACTTTTAAGGGCAAATATGTACATTACGTCATCTTTGAGAAAAAAAAAATAATATTTATTTCCATCTGGCAGAGAACTAATGGCTCGGCTCCGCCGGTGAGGTCTTCGCCGGACTGATTGTTTTCCTTTCACAACCTATATGATACTTTGGAGTTAGTTGTACAACCTAAACGAAAACTTTTCAAGTTGTACAACCAAAACAGAAAAGTAGCTAAAGTTTAACCACCAATAATACAATTATCCCTATATATTTTGGTGTCCTTTCCGCGTTATTGAAAAGAGACCCATCTCTCTTTCAAAAACAAGAGAGTCACATTCAATTTAAATTTCTTTTTTAAATTATTGCTGTAAAATTCTTTGTCAGCGTTTCGACAAAACTTTTGTTCCTTAGAAAAGTCTCTAACTTTCACTCTTTTTTACTGGTCAAATCCTCTTCTGTTCTGCATAAGCAGCTCAACGCTGGCTGAAGTTGATCCCATTTACTGCCCCCATTCTTTTGATTGGATCTGGTCTTAATTAAGTTACCATTTTTATTTTGAAGTTTTCTTCAAACGCTGGCTTTGTTCTTGAAGTAGTCCATTTTAAGATTCGTTTTTTTGTTTGTTTCTGGATATTTATTCAGTTTCTTTTTATTCTTGTCGGCAAACGAATTCTGGGTTTTGTTTGATTGATAGAGTTGTGATTCAAGTTCTGATATTTGGCTGCAAATTGTATTTATTAATATAGAGGCTGTGTTCAAGTTTGCTGCTATTTTTTTGGCAACTTTGATTTACGGTAGGGTTTAAGCTTCTACTAGGAGGCGCGGTGAAGGAGCCGGATTTTCTGGTAAGAAAAGAGAAGGTCTTGGCTGCTTGCTGCCTCTCAGCCGGCGTCGTTTCCGCTGCCGATTCATTCAAGAAAGGGAGTTCTGATAGCTAACACCGCTTTAAAAAAAAAGAGAGACGATTTAAGTGGCATTGTCTGCGAAGAAACCACTCGAAAACCAAGTAGTCTCCACCTTCAGCTTTAGTTGCTCCTGACCGGAGCGTAGGAGCCGCCCTCGACAGTAGTTGGTAGGTGACATGAATACTGCATCCCTTTCTAAGTTACCGTTGTCATCTGTATAATCAGTGTTCGAGGTTGAAATCGTTATTGGGTAAGTCGAACTTTCTTTGGAAATCCACTTTAAATGCTAAATTATTCATTTACGTATTTGGGAAATGTTATTTGATTGAGAACAGTATGAGTTAAAAGTATTGGTTTTTGTCTCAATTTTTCCAATTGTTTCCATAAAGATTTTCCATTGTTGTTCTATAATGACGAGAGGAACTAATATGCTTCTGTTGATCTAGTCTTGATTGCAAATTTGAAGAAACTTAAAAATCTCAAGCAATCTCCTCTAGCAGCAACAGTTGGAGAAATAAACATAAGTTACAACTGAAATTTGATAGAAGTTGTTAGCACCGAGCATACATAGTTATTGGATGAACAATTAGAGAATACTGCGTTAACAGAAAAGAGAAACACTTAGAACTTAGTGGCCGTCTTGATGTGGTTACATTTTCAAGTAATTACATTGACATTCTTGTCAGTAGTTAAAAAGTTCATTAAATCAGTGGGATACGTAGAGGCAGGCAGCAACCAAGAAGGGCTTGTGTAACGCTACAAAATTTAAAAATTTTGCTTGTACATTAACAATTATTTAAATGAAATATTTATGTTTAAAAATTTTAAATTGACATGAATATCATCTTTTTACAGGAGAGTTTCTTTCATTCGAGCAAGTTCATGCTCGTCCCTATTAAGAGTAGATGGATCTGACATTAGCTATGTTTATTCAACGAAAAATGATCTACATGAAGTCAAATCATTTGATGTTTTTGGTGATTTTGCTTTGTGCATCTATGGTTGGAAGCTTGGAAGAAATAAAGAAGGAAGGGGAAGTGTATTTTGGGCACCTAGTAAATCCAGTAACTGGAAATGTTGATAAGGGCATGGTAAGATACTAAATGATGCTATCTTTCTTGTTAAGTCTGTTTAATTTTTTAGATCAACTGAGATATTATTTGATTTTAATGATTGAAATTCTTGTTTGCATGTTACTATTTAGACTGTATGTTCATTTACCTTTTTAGGCATATGTTATGTTAAGCTATTAAATGAGTGGTGGTATATATCTAATTTAATTAAACTTCAATTCATGTACCAATAGGTGTTGCAATCTGGCTTCTTAGGTTGTGATTTCTGAATTAGGATAATATTATCCTTGTAATTCCTCCTGCTAGATGGTATTCATGCATGCAATTGTTTGTTCCAATTATTCCAGTGGACTTGCTATGATTTTTAGAAGAACATTGTTAGTTACTTGTGTCCGCTAGAGCTGCTTTGGTTTATATGATTAAGTTTGGTCTGCGCTTCCCATATCTATTATTGGATTCACCAAATGATCATAAGCCTAAAATTGGACATGTAAAATGAGTAGCAATGTATTTAAATTCCATTTGCCTTTGAAATTGCCTGTTAACTTGTAAATGCTTTCAGCATTTGCATATATTATGGTTCTAGACACCACGTGGTTAATCCAAAAATAAATATATAATTTTTAACATGATTGTTTGTCTTGTTCATGGCTCATATTTTCAATATGATGTGATTTTATGTATCAAAATATATGGCTTTGACATTTTGTAGCATTTTATAAGATAGTGATCTTGGTATGATGCATTTCTTCGAATTAAAAATAAAGCTTGCTTTACATTATGGTATTTATTCGTTTCATTAATCTTTAGATTCCTCCTCTTTTTTTTTTTTTGTTTCCTTTTTTTTTTTTTTTTTTTTTTAGTGGGGGTGCTGAGAGGTTGAGAATCAGATTGCAATTTGTTCACAGGATTTTGTGCTGACCTGTAAAATGATTGCTTCTCTTATTCAGGAGTTGCAATTTTTAAACCTTGGAAGCTTGTTTAGACATTAAAGTGTAGTGGTAGTTATTCTGACTAGTTTTCTAGTCACCAGGCTATAATCTGATTGGAAACTGTGATTTTAGGACCATTATATCAAAAGCTTGAACTGTCATGTTTTATGATGAGTATGTGCATGATGAATGCTTTTTTTGAATATGCTTATAGATGAATCCAATTGTGGACACTGAATTTCTCAACTTTTACAGGTATCTAATACTTTCTCTAAGGCTTCCTTTGGGAGAAGGAATTTGCTCCAGACTGCAGATTCCCCAGCCCCAGTTCCTGGATCGCCTTTTTCCAGCCCAGTACCATCTCCTGATTTCCCACCTTCTCCAGTACCTATTCCTTCAGATCCTCTAGCATCCTCTCCAAATCCTCTGGTACCTGCTCCTTTAAACCCTCCTGTTTTGGCTCCTGCAGGTCCTCCCGTTTCTGTTCCTAAAAAAGATTCTCCTCCATCTCCAATCTCTTTTTTCCCTAGAGGAGAGGAATCGCCGCCACCATTTGCAGGAGATGCTTCTGCAGATCCTACATTGAGTCCAAATGCTGAGGCAAATAGTAAAAAAAGTAACCATAAGGTAGTTATTGTTGCAGTAGTGGTTACTGCTACATTGACATTTGCCTTCGCAGGGTTGATCTTTTTCTGTTGTCCTAAGATTTTTAGGAGAGGTTCTGGACTTGGACGTAATGATGAAAGGCCTCTTCTTAACTTGAGCTTAAGTGATTACTCTGCTGGTACATGCTCTTCTAGTGTTCTGTTTGTAATTAAATATGTTTCATGCAGTTCTGATATTGTTTCAAATTTTGATCTTTCAGGTTCGTATAAGTTATTTGGTACAGTAAATTCTACTGAAGAAGCAAAGTTGGGTCACCAGTCATTCAATAATAACTCGAACCAAGATAAGTCATTTTTGCACAGCATCAAGTCTGATGTGGTAATTTCCCCAGCTGAAGAAAGTATGTACTCTGGAGGTGTTGGTGCTTTCGGAGTATCAGCTGGATCAGTTAACAAATCTAGCAATACTACTGGACTTTTACCTCTTCCTCCTGGAAGGGCAAATATAATGTCTCCTTTGAAGTCACCTCCTGGAAGGGCAACCCCACTTCCTCCTGAACCACCTGCATCTCTTCGACCTCCCCCTCCAATCAAGGCTGGTCCCCCTCCCCCTCCCTCTCTACCTCCTCGTGCGCCACCTCCTCCTGGACAAGCATCTAGTAGTGCAGTTCCTCGTCCTTCTATGCCACCACCTCCTAGACCACCTCCACCACCTATGAGTCATGGTGCCAAACTTGGTCCATCTCCAACACCTCCCCCACCACCAAAGAATGGAACAGCTCCCAGACCACCACCTCCGTTACCTGGGGGTCCAAAGGTTCCTCGCCCGCCTTTTGGATCAAAGCTTTCTAATGCAACATCCAGTGAAGATGATGGTAACGGTATGGAGGGTAATTCCAGTACTCCTAAAGCTAAATTGAAGCCCTTTTTTTGGGATAAAGTTATGGCTAATCCCGAACATTCAATGGTGTGGCATCAGCTTAAAACAGGATCATTTCAGTATGTCAGATATTCTTTTGGTAATTTTTGTAGAGTTCATTAAATTTCAAAAATTCTCAGCTAGATGTATAATTTTATAGGTTCAACGAGGAGATGATAGAAACATTGTTCGGATATGCACCTACTGATAGAAAAACTGATCGTAAGAAAGATTCATCTTCTGAAGATCCTTTGCCCCAGAATATTCAAATCCTTGAAACCAAAAAGGCGCAAAATTTAGCTATTCTTTTGCGAGCATGGAACGTTACGATAGAAGAAGTTTCTGATGCACTTCATGAAGGTAATTTCCTTTGCACTTTTTTACTCGTACAAAATATGGCATAAGAGCAAAGGAGCTAAATTATTTGGCAACAAGTGGTTGTTTTGGCCTTAATTTTTTACTCATCAAGTTAGTAAGTCTAATATCTCCTATTTGAAAAGCAGGAAACGAGCTTCCTATAGAGCTTCTTGAGACTTTATTGAAGATGCCACCTACAGCCGATGAAGAACTGAAGCTTAGAATGTTCAATGGTGAAATTTCTCAACTCGGGACTGCTGAAAGGTTCCTAAAAGTATTGGTTAACATTCCTTTTGCTTATAAACGTCTAGAAGCATTGCTTTTCATGTGTACACTACAGGAAGATGTTAACTCTACTAAGGAGTCCTTTGATACTTTAGAGGTAAGAGATTTAAGGTTTATGCATCACTTGTATGATTTTATCTCGTAGTTGCCGCTTTTTTTTTTTTTTTTTAATTGGCTTTGATATCAGACTTCCTAAAACTTTCTAAAGGTATAACTATATGACTGAGTGCTTGAAACATTCATGCTTGTGGTTCTGAAGTTAATAAAAAATAGAAGTTTTGCTTATAATGTTTAGTAATGAATCAGATGCCCTAGATTTATGTCATTATAATTTAGAGAAAGCACGGAATTTTTTTGGCAGTGAAGACAAGTGCAAAAGACGCTTACCTAGGTCAAATCTTCTATTGTGCCTGTACATCTCAAAGGTGGTACTCCTTCAGTGAGGTGGTGGCTTTTTGTGCCTAGGTGAGGCCTTCCAGAGAAGGCAAGACCCAAAAATATCCTATTTTTAAGGAACTCAAGTCATTCTAGAAAGTTGAAAGGCTTCTTTCCTTAATAAATGTATAGAAATAAGAAATCTTCTCCTAATTATTAGCCAAAAGTCTTTTAGGGCTAATTATCTCATTCCAAGTCAGATTTCTCACTTGCATAAAAAAACTACTTCAAAGTACAAACAATACATCACATAAAAAAGAAACAGAAAAGATGGAAAAAAAAACATTTACTGGCTATGCTTGTTTATTTGCTTTGAGATTTTTTCACATAGAGAAGGGCAAACTTAATTTCAATTATTTTAAATTATGTTTGTCCTCTATTTGCTCAGGCTGGCGCCTTTTTTGCATCTTTGTGCCTAAGGTGATACAAGGATGCATTAGCTACCTTCTTAGAGACCTAATACATACATCCTTGTAGCATGTACCGGCAATATATTTAGAAGTACATGAAGTTTTGTCAACCTAATAGATTATGTTACAAAACAAAGGGTGTTTGAATGATGCTTACATAATTTTTACCTGCATGCTTATCTTTGTTTTCATGAAATTATTCATTAAAATGATAAAACCTGCATTGTTTCTCATAGTATATCTTCTCATGGTTTGTTGTTTTAGATGTGACAATTTCACCGTTTTATATGCATCCATGTAATCTGACAGCATTTTAGTCGATCTGTTTTACTCTCTTGCTTCACTAATTTGTAAAGGAAATGCTAATACTATCTCCTCAACAGGTGGCTTGTAAAGAACTAAAAAGTAGTCGATTGTTCCTCAAGCTTTTAGAAGCTGTTCTCAAAACCGGCAATCGTATGAATGATGGAACATTTCGTGGCGGTGCCCAAGCATTCAAACTTGACACACTATTGAAATTATCTGATGTGAAGGGAACAGATGGTAAGACCACTCTGTTGCACTTTGTTGTTCAGGAGATAATCCGTTCAGAAGGAGCGAGAGCTGCTCGTGCAGCAAGAGAGAGTCGTACAAACTCCAATGTTAGCGATGCAAGCGAAAACATGCTCGAGGATATTCCCCTAGAAACGGAGGATGACTATTGCAAGCTTGGTCTTCAGGTGGTTTCACATTTGAGTAGTGAATTAGAAAATGTCAAGAAGGCAGCTGATGTAGATGCTGATAGCTTAACTGGAACTGTTGCTAAACTGGGAAATTCATTGTTAAAAGCCCAAAATTTTCTGAAAAAGGACTTGCAGAATTTAGGGGAAGATAGCCAATTCCATCAAGTATTGAAAAGTTTTGTGCAAAATGCTGAGGTTGATGTCATGTCATTGTTGTCAGAAGAGAAGAGAATTATGGCTCTAGTGAAGAGCACCGGTGATTATTTCCACGGTAAGGCTGGGAAGGATGAAGGATTGCGCTTGTTTATGATTGTGCGGGATTTCTTGATAAGCTTAGACAAGGTTTGCAAACAGATAGCAGAAGCGCAAAAGATCTCAGAAAAGACAGTGAAGAAAGAGTCTACTACATCGTCAGACTCCACCCCGCGGCAACAGTTGTCGCCTGATTTTCGTGCAAGGCTTTTTCCGGCAATTCAAGAACGAAAAATGGTAAATTATAGCTCAGACGATGAGAGCGAGTGAGTTACATGTGTTGAGGTGATTGTATTCATCACAAAGGATTTGACGGGACACAATTCGGGTTCGTTAAGCTAACATGTGCAGTTGTAGTTAGATAATGTATTATTGATTGTTCTTGAAATTCTTAGGTAGTTATCAAATTCTTTTAACATATGTTTATTAATTGAGTAATTTTTAAATTGATAAAGGTTAGAACTTTGGAAGAAGTTTTTTGTATGTCGCCCTCGTTTCCTTCAATAATGAATAATTAGAAAACAAATTCAAGATTCTTCTGCAAATGTTGTAAAGTTATTATGTCTTAAATGATACAGCTGCAAATGGTCAGGCAAACCATTAATTTCACCTTAAATTATGATGATAAAATCTAAGTTTATAATTAATTCAAATATCATAACACTTTTATTGTGATACTTACTTTTATACTTCTATAATATTTTATATACTAATATTTTTATATACTGATTTTATATATTCTTAATATATAAAATTAATGTTATATATTCTCATTTTTACATTTAAACATCAAAACAACAAAGATTATTAATTTAAATTATACACATTAAGAAACTTGAGGAACTAAAGTTAAATGTTGCACATAACATCATCTTGTCTTCTCTTCCTGTGTTTATGATTAAGGCCGCCGCCACCATTTTTTTATTTGTTGTTCTTATAAAAACTTGATGAAATCTGACTGTAATCATTTCGGCCATAAGTTTTTCGACTGAAATCAATAAAAAAATATAGCAGAAAATTGTGGTTTGCAATTTTTTTACGGCAAATGTTATTTCTGCAATTTTAAGTGTTTTTTTTTTTTTGAAAAATTTAATTTTTTATTTTTTTAAATAAAGAGGGTAATTTAAAATTAAAAAAAAAATACAGAACATGCTATATACTTTATTCTCCCAAATACCAAAAACATTTCATTAATTTTTTACATCAAAATTCAATCAATCTTCTTCTCTTAATCTCATTCTCATCAACTACGTCTTGTACATTGCTAATTTAATTTTTAAACTTGCTCTTGCAATTTAATCTCTATATTCATTTTAATCTTACAATATTTTCTACTTCTTTCTTTTTTTTTAAAAAAAAAAAAAGAAAGTTATGATTAATCCCAAAAATTAAAGAAAGAGAAAGGGTGTTGTTATTGATGAAATCCACACCATGAGGAAGATATGGATTTTTTTATTGTTCTAGCACAAATGTCCATATTGATGAGCAAGCCATTGATTCTCCAACTCCAATTAGGCAGAATGTCTTAATCGCAAGTGTAACGCCTGCTACAATTACCATAACACCCGCTAGGGTTAGATATGGTCTCCAATTAATAGCTAGTAGTAACTATTACAAAACAATAGTGAGAGGTAGTGCCCGTGACACCCAAGCTATAGCGCCTAATATGCTTTCTACTAACAACTTTTCTGTACTTTTCAAGGAATCAAGTGCAACGGCTACATACTTCAAAGATGGTTATAAATACCTCATCCAACAAGAAATGGAGGTTACACAACCCTTATACTACAACTTCTTGAGCTTAATCCTTTGTGTAACCAATTATTTCTTATTTCTAATCAAAACTATGTTTTTAACAACGAGTGCTTATCGAAAGCATTCAATGAGATTGTTAGATTTTGAGTTAAACCTTGAAAATTGATATAATGGGTTTTGAGTAATCCTAGAGAGTAATCCATCTTCGTAGGTTTGGTGTTAGCTTAAAAAAATACTCAATTTGAAGTAAGTTTGTTGAAGATGGTAAAACCCAATTTGGATTATCTTCTTTTCATTTATCTTCAATCATGTTCATTTTTATTGAAAAAATTAATTTTTAAATAAGCCTTCCAAATTAAGTTTTTGTGACTTCCCCTCTTAATTACGAAAGTGAAATAGAGCTTAATTATGTGTCCAGCCGTTTTGAAGACACTCTAGTTATAGAAATTTTGATGATGCTAAAGAGCAAGTAAGGTACATTTGTAACTTTGAAAACTTGAAAGCAATAATGCACTCTTATTTTCAACAGAAAATTAAATTTCCTTCCATTCTGAATATAAGTTTGATTTCAGCTACAAAACTGTAGAATTTTCTTTGTAAATAAACATTTAATTTGGAGGTTTGAAGCTCAATATATGGTATTAATAATATGCCCACTTAGCATGAGTCAGCTTGTGAAATCTAACTTGGCACTTGATTTTCTCCATCATAAACATTTATGAGGTATTTATAGCAGTAGTTGATACAGTTGGATATGACTAATGAACTTTTTTTAATACTCCGTAGATGTTGACAATATTACATCATTACATTGTGGTAGTGTGTTTTGTCTATGCGTTCTTCATGTAATAAAATTAAACTTTGCAAGAATATTCTGGCAATTGATTTTATTACCCCAACTATTAATAAGACAATGTAAGAAGAGGTACACCATGAACATGCCTTCTTCGTGCAAATGAAGTTATATACTACTTAACTTATCAAAAATAACGATATATAATTCTTAACTTATCAAAAATAACGAGACATCATGTTATATGTTATCTTAAACATTAATATAATCATATAAGATGATATTTATGCTCTCCGCGTAACGCCCAAAAGTCAATATGCTAACTTAGCATGAGTGAGCATGTGAAATCTAAATTCGCACTTGATTTTGTCTCTCATAAACACTTATGAGGTATTTATAGCAGGGGTGGATACAAAATGTTAGAGTTGCATAGTATTAATGAATGTTTTTAATAGTATAAAAGTTCGGTATTGAGAACATTATATCATCACATTGTGGTTGTTAGTTATGCCAAGAATTACTAGATAACATCTTGATCTTTACCTCATCTATTAATAAGACTTTAAAAAAAGTGTGTTCTCTTTATGCGTTTTTTCATGAAACAAACTTTTAACTATTGATTTTATTAACCCAACTATTAATAAGAAAATGTAAAATAATGTACATGATGAACATACCTTTTTCGTGTAAACAAACTTATCAAAAATTACAAAATATTATGTTAATTGTTATCTTATACGTTAATAGAATTATGTAAGTTGATGACGTATACATTTTACATAAATGAAATTACCAAATATCATGTTAAAATGTTATTATATACGTTAATAAAACTATATAAACTGACGTATGCACTTCACGTAAATAAAATTACAAAATATACGTTAACAGAATTATATAAGCTGACGTATGCACTTCACGTAAATGAAATTGCATGCATAACGCCCAAAAATTACTATGTATGTTGGTTGCTATGTTAAATTTATTTTAGAAATAATAGTAATATTTTATGAGCTAAGAGATCATCAAATGGCGTAATATTTACAATTTCTAAAGAATAACAATGTAATATTTTTTTCATGACAATCTAACACCTTGTGCACACCTGAATCGTACACACCTCCTGAATGCATATGAAATATGAGCATTATGTAGTTAGTTAGAGCAGCACTCCCCTACCCCACAAGACAACCTGAATGCATATTAGCAATCCCCTTCCACACAAACTAAAAACTAGATTTGAAAATGAATATAAACAGACTAAACTTTTCAATACGCATACTGAAAAAATAACAGCATTTTATGTATACTACTTATTTTCTAAGAAGTCTTCCTTCCCGCACCTCCACTCTCTTATTAGTAGTTCTATCACCCCTCTATTGTTTCTGATATCAGGAGATGAACATTACCTCTCAATTTTGAAAAAACTGTCTTAATTTCCCTAAGCATTGATGAAAATGTAATGTAGGCTTGAGATACCCACTGCGATACGAATGTGATTTAAGCATTGTTTGCAAGGAACTTTTCCCAATTGTATATGCCCCATAGCAACATTTTCGTCCTCATAATTTGGAAAAAGAGAGAATCTTTCACATGCCATTGCAAATCATTAAAAATTAAATACTCAAATCTTGCATCACTTGTCATTATGGAAAAAAAAATGTCTTCCCACAATTCTTCCTATTTAAGCAGAGCTACAAGATGATTATATTCACAATCGCTAACTTTTGAAATCTAACTCCTACAGCAAACTACTTCACAAGCATCAAGAACCAGAATCTAAATTAAATCTAATAAACAAGCAGCTGTTTGAAGGATCACATTAACGAAAATTCTTCCAAGGTTCCATTCTTTGTTATTGAATTTAACTGTCATCATCGGCAGCGGCCTTTGAGCCTGAGGTACCAGTCTTCTTTGGCAGAAGAAGGTTGTGGATATTTGGCATCACACCACCATTAGCAATTGTTACATCCCCGAGAAGTTTGCTCAATTCCTCGTCGTTCCTCACTGCTAATTGGATGTGTCTTGGAACAATTCGCGTCTTCTTGTTGTCACGAGCTGCATTTCCAGCTAATTCAAGTACCTGATGATGATCAAATACGTCAAAACACAGGCCCAAAGTTCAGCGAAATTAAACAAATAAATTGTCTATATTTGCACTAAATTGATGAAAAATGTTAAAGATTACCCAAAACTGAGATTCAAAACCCTAGCATTGAATGTACCAATTATAATTATTTTCAAATAAACAGAAAACATTGTTGCTGAAACCCTAATTTCAAATCTTAAAATTGAAACAGCAATTGAAACGGAACTTCAAATCAGATGATTTGACAATACGGATCACAGAGGAAAAGAATTCCCTAATCTAAATAATATAGATTAATTATCGAATGACGGCATTACAAATCGCGAATAAACAAATACGGTAGGCAACATACTAACAACCCTAAAAGGAAAATCGATTCATGAATCGCAAAAGATACAGAATTTTACAAAGATCGAGATGGCTACATACCTCAGCGGCGAGATACTCGAGAACGGCGGCAAGGTAGACAGGTGCGCCGGCACCGACACGTTCAGCATATTTGCCGGCCTTCAAGAACCTAGCGATACGACCGACCGGAAACTGCAAACCGGCCTTGCTACTCCTTGATGTGGCCTTCTTCGCGGCACCAGATCCTAGGGTTTTACCTCTGCCCGCCATTCAACCAATTCTTTAAGAATCGAAAAATACAGAAAACAATAACCAAGCTTTTGCGAGAGAGAGACAGAAGCTGCTAATGGAATTTATGAGAAAAATTAGAGAGTGTAGGCTTATATAGGGGAGGGGGATTTGTATCTAGACCAATAGAAACGATATACTCAGATCGAGCGTATGAGCCATTAGATTAAAGTTAGAGGAATGGTGGAGATTCGCTGACCGCTTGGTTTAGTTTAGATCGAGTTAATAGGGAGCAGGGAGGCGGGAGAGGGAGAGTATTGGGATTTACGAATGTAATGAAACGACCTTGGGAGTTTTTTAGGAATTTTAAAATTTGAAACAGCTGGTGACCAAAGTTGTATTTTGGCTCTAGTTTGAACTTTGTATAAGAAAAATATTTTATTTTGTAATATAATTGCGTTTTCACCCTCAACCAAACATTCAGTCTGAATTAGATTCAAATGCCTAAATACTAAATCAATAAATATTCAATTGGAAAAAGAATTAAAATAAGTGGTCTTATTAAATCAATTTGCAAAATTTTGGGACCAAGCTGTGATTGTATTCATCTTCTTCAAGATGTACTCTTGCCGGAATAATTACTGTCAATTACCGTCATCGATTACCTATCTCCAGTTTCGATAAAAAATTAGTAAATAACTAAACAAAATCGAAGATTTTATCATGGGAAATCAAAATATAGATTTACTTTTAAAGGAAAGTTGGTGTTTTTCTCAAAATTTTATCATTTTACTAGGAAAAATTGATAATACCTCTAAATTTTACTTGTTTTATAATTGGATTGTATTTATGATAATTCGTGTCTGTTCCCTATTGTATTTCATCAATTGTATTTTCCTGCAAAATCACGATTTTTAATCAAAATTAAACCCATATTTTGATGAAATCTTCGATTTGCTATAGTTATTTATTAGTTTTCGTACTGAAATATGAAGATAGGTGTTCGTCGACAGTTGTTCAATCACTCCAATTTTGATTCATCATGAAGAAGTAAACATAATCACAATTTGGTCAATAGACTTTGTAGATTGATTTAGTAAGTCCGCCTAATTTATTTTTTTTTCAATTATAGCGAACATTTATTCATTTAGTCCTTAAAAATTTGAATTTAATTTATTTTTAGACTAAATGTTTGGTCCAGGGTGAAAACGCAACTATATCACAAAATTAAAAGTGTTTTTTATACAAAGTGCAAATTAGAGTGAAAATGCAACCTTGACTAAAGTTTAGAGTGAAATTTATAATTTGGCCACAATTAGGAGTACAGTTATGATTCCACTTTATCATTAGCAATCAAGTCCAATTGAATAAAAAATTTTGGTTCTATTACATTTACAAACCGAGATTTTCTCTTTAATCATTCTTTTGATTTTTATTATGAATAGATTTTTTGCAAATGTTTAGTGTTAGCTCTTAAAACAAATATGCCAATTAATGAATTAAAATCGACATTGTGAGGGATTGGATATATGTTTACACATATATTTGGGCTTCAAAGTACTCATAGAACTATAAAATATTTTGACGGAAGCGTACGTCAACATAAGTGATACAATTTTTTCTCAGAACATGATTGAGAAATCAAAAAATCATATTTTTTGTGGTCTCCAAGTTCATACGAGAGTAATGCAAGTCAGGAAAAACAGTGATCGCCACTATAGATGTCGTCTATCACTCCAACTACAAACAAATTTTCAAAAATTAAATTCGTACATTTAAAACTCAAATGTTTGGGACTTTAAAGCCTCTAGACCATCCAAAAATTAAATACGTATGGGATTGGTGGGATACCATACCCATCATATATGAGGTTTTAAGGAAGTGGTGAACTTAAAAACTCACTTGAACTCTAAGAACACTTTGAATCTAAGCTTGGATGCAACAAAATTTTAGTTTTTGTGTAAGTAAATAAATGAGGTTATTGGTTCTATAAATGAACTATGCATAATCTAAGAAATCACTTAAAACTGGGTCTCCAAACCTAGAAAGAACAATTAGGAGTTAGATAGGTTAAAGAGACTTGCCTTTTCTATTTTTCATTTACAATGATGAAACCTTCTAATGGCCGAAAATGGTGTATCTATAGCAATATTTTGGCTTGGAGGGGTAAGGTGAGGTTACTCCCGTATTTTGAACTAATTCGATTCAATTTGACCTAGAGTTGAGTCAATCCTAATTAATCTTTAAGAAGCTTTGGTTTAAATTAATTAAACCTTTAAAAATATTTGCAAAATTCAACTTTGGATTTTGGCGATTTCTGAACAGATTCGATTTATGGTGAAATCTAAAAAAGGCTATAGTGTTATACTAGACCAGTTTTTGTTAGGCGAAAAACATATATAGTTTTGTAAAATGTTTACATTTGTTTAAAAAGTTAATTTTGTTATGAGTGATTCGTCACACTTACCTGTTAAGTAAGAGGTCAAAAGTTCAATTCTTATAAATGAAGAAAATGTTTGGCGAAAGTACTTAACCTCTTAACGGGCCGACCTAGTACAAGCAAGATTAGTTGTAATCCAATGTGATAGCAACACCAGTAATTTATTCCAAAAAAAATTAATTTTGCATCCAAGTTTGAATTATTAGAGACTCTCATTTCCCACACCTCGACAATTATATCAGTGGGTAGTTTAAAAATTAGGCTTCTACAAAAACTATACGGGTTTAACTTGTAATGCATTAGATTTATAATTCTCTTGCAATGATTATTAAGATACAATTAAATTGAATAATGCTAGTTGAAAAGAAAATACTATTCAATGGTGATGGGAAAAGTGGGTAATCAATACAAAACTGTTCCTAATTTCAGATGCAATTATCTTACACCTAATCATTTTAACAATTGATAATTCAGAAAAAATTGAGCCCAATTTTAAGCTAAGAGTTGTTTTGGCAAAAAAGTAAAAAATAAAATGTTGAGTTTGAGGTAATAATTTTTTTTGTCAATATTGTTATTATCAATTTTTTTTTTTTTTCAAAATGAACCAAACTGAACTATTTTTGCATACCCCTAATATGTTTACTACACAAAAGTATTTTTTACATGAATTTCAAACATTTTTCTCATACCCCACTCCTCAAGATACCTAACACATCTCCCATTTTGGTCCAAAATTGAGCAATTTAAACCTAACTCCTATTTTCACAACATGAATAAATTCATATTTCCAGTACCATGCGTTTTCAAAATGAAAGGCAACTATTTTTATATTGAATTACAATCATTCTGACAGTTAAGAAGAGTAAATAATGATCAATGCTAGTTGGCTCAATATTATATACCTAAGCATTATGAAATAAATGAAACTAATTGTATAATGCAAGAGCACAATCTAGTCTCTCCCTCACCCAATTCTCCGAACCTCGACCTTTTCTTACGTGAATTTGCTTCCTGTGTAACCCATATTAATCCACATTGTTCTACAACAATCTTTAACCAGTGTACCATCTATTCCGATCTACTATTAAAATTATGTTTTGGTATAATACTCTCTCTCAAATCTTTATTCATATTAGGTGCCTCTATTTATATAGAAATTCAAAATGCAAATTACAGAATAGTCTCTATACTAATATCTTTTATACTATCTCCTATACTAATATTTCTAATAGCCCCCCTTAAGTTGAACGTGGTAATGTTCAACTTGAAGATCAAATGAGAAACAAAATATTAATACTAAGCAAACAAAAAAACTTGTAAAATAATAACAAAAGTAGAAAACAAATTGGAGAAACCAGCCTCATTCTTTCCTTGCTTGATATCCTTGAACTAGCCCTCACGCCAATATTATAAAGATCAGCTTTAACATGAGAAACCAGTCTTGAGAAATGTAAGAAATTCATCAAATTGAAGTTAGTAGAAGACGAAACTGGAATTTGCTTCTGAGCTTTTGTGCTAGGAAAACCACCCCCAAGTGGAGATTGTTGGTTTGTAGTTCTAGGTCCTTTTAAGATGGGACCCCAATGCTCATCCCATGAATTGCTGCTCTTTGACACAGGAGCAATCGTTCCACTTGATTTGCTTGAGGCTTGGTACTAAACCCCATTGGAAACCGTCATTCTCATTACATCAGGAATGCCAGAATCAGTTACGACAACTCCTCATTTTTCTTCTATCATCTTGAAAATATCCTTCACAAAGAGCATGTATTTGGCAAATTGTTGAACATTTAATTGTTGCGCAGTGAGTAGAGGTCTAAATAGTGGAAGGACATGTTTTGCCACAAATTCAACTCCATACTGCTTAAGAATTGAATTTGCAACCTCAATGGTATACATAAGGGTGGGAGCAAAGCGATCAACAGCTGTACAACTTTGAATTGTTTGCAAGATTTCCAAAACAGAATTTTTATCAAGTGTGTAAAAAAGATCCCCTAAGCATAATAGACCATTCACTCTTACCGCAGCAACAGTCATTTTAGTGCTAAGCCATGAACGCGAGGCAAAATTGATTGTTTCACTAGCTGAATATCAAGTTGCTTAGCAAGAGATGTAGATTTCTTCAGGAATTCTTCTTGAATTCGTGGATCAGTATCATCATAAGTTTGAACAAGCATTGGAAGGACATGGGATACTAAGTTATCCTAGCCAGTCTTGCTGATAATGAGTTCAGCACGCTTCACAAGCAGCAGCAGTGTCTCACCTGAAGTAGTATCAGGACAAACACAAGAGCTAGAAGTGTTGACAACCCAAAATCATTTTTATCCTTATACCGCCGAACACGAGAGTCAAAATCCTTCCACATATCTGATAATGCTTTTAAGAACTCAGACTTCTACATGTTATCTCTTTCAAGCATGTGATCCAAGAGACGAAGAGCACAAAAATTGAAGAATAAAATTGAAGTATATCTTCTGGTATTTGAACTATAACGGAACTTGTCTCTCCTATAGACAAATAAATCAGCTCTGCCACAGCCATGGATGAAGGAATTATGAATTATTCGAGAGGAAGAAGTGAGGTTGAATCTAAAAATTCAGTCTCGGAACAAAAAGGAGATGAACCAAAAAGGAAGTATAAAATTGAAGAATTATTTAGAGATTAAAGAAAGAATTGAGATTGAAATTGAAATCATCATCAACAAAAAAAATCATCAGCAACAAACAACAAATCCAGAAAAGGGATGAAACCCTAAAAATTCAATAAAATTGATCAATAACAAATTGAATGAACAAATATAGAAGAAATCATCATCAAATCGAAGAATCTAATAAAAAATTATCAAAGGATTGAAGAAATAAGGGATGAAACCCTAGAATTGATTAAAATCTCAGAAAATATCATTGAACAAATTGAAGAAGCATTGATTACATGAAACGAAATAAGAAGAATTTGAAGATCAATTACCAATTATCATGAAGAACTCGAAGACAAAATGATAAAGATTTGATGAAGGTGAATCACGAAGCGGATGAGAAGAAAGAAATGAAATGAAAACTGTCAGTGGAGAGATATGAAGAATATAAGCTCTGATACCATATTAAAATTTTGTTTTGATATAATTCTCTCTCAAATATTTATTCATATTAGGTACCTTTATTTATATAAAAATTTAGAATGCAAATTACAGAATTGTCTCTATACTAATATCTTCTATATTATCTCTTATACTAATATTTCTAATATCTACTCGTTCTCCCTTGTTTCTCATCTCGATATTAACAAAATCATTAAATCTCTTGCCATTGTCCATGGTAAGTGGATTTCTTCTATAGCATTTCAATAAGTAGATGTAATGTTGAAAATAATGTAAAATAATACTTGTCTATGAATTGAGTTTATTAGATTCCTCATAACTTTCTTGTAAATTTATTGGGTATTATTACTAGTAGATTCAGTAAGATGTAATTCAACTCTTTTCATCATAATCATACAGTAAAATAAATAATAAATTTATTTAAACTTACAAATATTGTTTGTATACATTTCATTAACATGTTGTAAACTAATTATAAATACATAGGTTGAAATTTATTAAATTGAAAAGTTTTGTAAATTACTATAATCTCGGTGTAAACTAATTGTTGACAAATACGTTTGAACGTTCCCATAAAATTGACCAAACCACATGTATCACCTGGAACTTTGCCTTTTTCATCATATCACCCAAGTTCATTTTTATTTCTTAATCATATTGAATTTTAGAGTATATAATCAATATCACCCTATGTCTGAAAATAAGATATGAATTGAAATGTTAAGAAGTTTCAAGACTTAAATAGTTATAATTCTCCAAAACTACATCTACATAAGGTGACTCATATATATGCTGTGGCTGCTATCAACAACATAACACTTAACTCTTACGTTAATGGCTGAGTTATGATCTAGATCTAGACCTAGACTTGTTTCAACGAAAACTAGTAAAAAAATTATTTATTATCTTCTAATTAAATTTTATATTTGGATAATTTACAACATATTGTTAGATTTTTTTATATACTTTTAAGTTAAATTTGTTTATTAAAATTTATGAAAAAAATATCCATATAATTTATTCTTATACACGTTGATTTGATATAAAAAGTTGGTCACAGAATTAAAAAATAATATATCTATATATATTCATAAAAGAACAAATTTTTATAAATATTTTTTGGGATATGACACAACTTATTCGTTAGGAATTGTTTTCTTTCTTTTTTTTTTTTTAATTTGCTCGGAATTGTTATGACAAATAAATAGGATATATGTAATGTGAATTTTTACTTTTATGAAATGAAATAGGAGTTTTATGTATTATTTAGTTCAAGTATATTTATTTTATAGGAAGTAGACTTTTTTAAAAGAATACTTGTAGATTGTAGATAAGTTATTTTCTGAAAAATTTAGAATCCTAACACGTTTAATTAATATATTAAATTTTTGGAAAATAAAAATTATTTATAAAATATTATTTTAAAATAACATATATAATCTTTATATAAAATAATAAAAGATAAAATATAAATTTTTATCATTTACAATAGTGAGAGGAGAATTAGAGTTTTACTTTTCAGTCAAATATTGAATTGTTTTTATTTCTTGGAAAGTTCAACTTATCAGAAAATTTAACTTTCCGAGTTTACTTACCTTCAACCAGACGAGACTTTAGTTAGTATTTGTCGATACCAAATCAACATTTTTTTTTTCCAATTTTGTAAAATAAAATATCGACATTAATACTTTTTGTAGGTGCAAAACTAACCTATTCCTATTCAATTTTGTTAACACAATATAGTATGTTAGTTAGGAGAGAGCAAATTTCGATTATTACCGAATTACCGATCGGTACTTACCGAATCGAAGCAATTTGGTAATCGAAAATCAGTAACGGTGATTTACCGATCAGTAATCGGTAATAACCGTCGGTATTCGGTAGGAGTATCGGTAGGCGACTCTGAAATTTTTGGTAAAAAAATTTACCAAATTACTGAAAAAATAACTGAATTTTGACTCCTCAAAACTACGTCGTTTTGAAGTTGAATGTGGAATAAATATATATGTTTTCATAGGTTCGGTGATTGGTAATTACCGATCGTTAATCGATATCGGTAATCGGTAATGGCTAAAAAATTTCGGTTACTAACACAATTAGGTATCAGTAATAGTGATGGTAAAATACTGATCGGTTAACCAATTACCGACCATTCGGTAACGGTAATTGATAACGGTTACCGATTGCTTACCTCTGATGTTAGCAGACACGTCTTATGTGTATTGTATTTTGAATGAATTATACCTATTCAAGACTTAAAGTTTCTAAAACTTTCAAGTCAACCCTCTTTTTTTAACACATGGTGATATATTAAAGACTCTAAAGTCTAGGGTAACAAAAAGGTTAAACTTTTGGATGAAATCGGTATGGCCCATTAAATGACATTTCCTATGTAGTAATTATTTTTATATTTTGAACTTATAAATCAGGAATGGTCATTTTTGTTAATTAAATCACATTTTTGAATTTTTACTTTTGAAGAGTGAATTTTTCTTATATATTTTTAAAATAAGAAATTTTGACATGAATAGCCCACTAAATTATTATATTTACAAAATAATCACTTTTTAATCCTAAGACAAAATATAAATAGTTCACAAATACATTATAAATGAATCATAAACAATTTATAAGCGAAATGAATATAACTCTTAAAAGAGTTAATAATTAAAATATAATCATTTAAAAGTTAAAAATATAATTAGGTTAAATTTTATTTTTGAACTTAAAAATTGAGTCTTATATGTTATTATTCCTAAAAAAAGGATATATGTAAATTCGGTGTTAACTTTATATATATATATATATATATATATATATATATATATATATATATATATATATATATATATATATATATATATATAT
>CANUEY010600673.1:0-64878 GCA_948099555.1 Croton setiger
ATCTTGAACTTGATCCCCTCCAAATATTCTGGCCATGCCGAAATCAGAAATTTTTGGATTCATATCGGCATCTAGCAACACATTGCTAGTCTTTAAATCCCTATGGATAATTCTCAATCTTGAATCTTGATGAAGATACAGGATTCCACGAGCGATTCCAATTATTATATCAAAGCACTTATTCCAATCCAAGACTGATCTTCTTTTCTGATCTGCAACAGAATTTTGAAAGCACGTTCATGTTGATGATGGGATGGATGTGTTTTGTGTACTGATCATCAAATAATGATAATGAAGAATGGAAGTGAATTTTCTTACTGAAAATAAATAAGTCCAAGCTTTTGTTAGGCAAGTATTCATAAACTAACATCTGTTCATCCTGCTCGATACAACAACCGAGAAGTTTCACAAGATTCCTGTGTTGAAGCTTCACTATCAACATTACTTCATTTTTGAATTCTGCTATGCCTTGTCCTGAACTCCTCGACAATCTTTTTACAGCAATTTCTTGCCCATTCTGTAGCTGACCCTGAATCAGTATGTCTAAATGCAATCAGTTCAAAATCATCGAGTATTCTGTTTCAAACTTTTCACTCACCAAAACTTTGATATGCTTTAAGTGTACTTTACCCTGTAGACTGAGCCAAAACCACCTTGTCCAAGTTTGTTAGCCAGGCTAAATTCGTTGGTGGCAGCAGATATAGCAGATAAACTGAAAATTGGCAAATCTGGATGGTGCCTACTTTCTTCAAGCTCAGTTGCAACCGATGCAGGAGATGGTCCGTTCTTATTTGCTGTCCCTAACAGATTGACAGAAACTGCAAATATATGTCAAACATACAAATATGTTGTAGATATTTGATGCCTATATACATTATCTCTTTACCTTTATTTTTCCTCTTCTTCCATAGGCAAAAATAGGCAAATAGCACAGTGAGAAATATCATGAAACTAGCAGATACTATTGGAATAGCTAATGTCCCTTTCTTCTTGAAAAATCCTTTTTTCTTTTTTTCATATTGAGCTGCATTATGAAAGAAATTACATCATAAACAGAAGAGAAATAAACATCAGGGAAAAATTCGGTTAAATTCGTCTTCCATATAATTTTCATTGAAGAACAACAGATAAGCAAGAAAAAGAATATTACCCAACTCAATTGAATCAACTCGAACGTACAAATCGCGTTCATTGGGGAATGGCATTGTGTCCATTAACTCCCCAAACCATACCAAGCAACCAAGTCCTTTTGCCTCTCTATCCACATTTGCATATGCCTTGCAGGAACAATTACTCATGCACAATTTTTCACATTCTACTATATTCATACTTGTGTTCATCACAGCAGCTATTGAAGCATCAGGAAGTTTCACACTCTCTACCTTAACAAACCCTTCTCCATTTCTGCACACAGACATTGTTTGTTGCCTTTTTTGAACACACCCATCAGAGCTATCTCTGGCATACCAATTCTGTATGGACTTAGGCTCATACCCTGGCAGGCATGTGCAGTCGAGACCATCATTGTTATTAGGATCCAATATACTGTATGCACCACAATGTCCATAGGTGTACTTAGGCTCGGACCGGGATACTATCCACTGAGTGGAGCTATTATCCCAAATAAGCCGCTGGTATAATCCAGTACTATTAACCACTACCCTTGAAATAATAGATTCATCATCTGAAGAATAACTGAAGTATGTCTCATCTTGGTTATAAACAGAAGTAGCCACAAAACCCCGCTGTGCGGATCTCCATGGCCATGGATTGCCTCTCCAATATGGTGTTGTGCCCCTGTATAAAAATATCTGGGGACAGCCAGTAGGGTTCAGCTTATAAAACCAGTCACCAGTTCCCGGATCATCTGCTGATTTCCATGAAGTTAAAAACCATGACAGGCCAATTATTCGGCTGAACCCAATTTTCATACCTGCAAGCATAGTATCTGTGGGATAATCAAAACTTTGCCAAATAATTCTTTTACTTATATTTTGCACCAACACAAAGTTTCCTGAATCCAAGAGCTGAGCCACAAAACCATCTGTTCCTTTGACTGAAACATTAGTGGACCACAAAGGAAATCGTTGACCATCTCTGCCATGAAGCGCAAGATTTCCATCTCGGTTCATGGAGAGGACCCCAGAAGAATCATTGATTGGATTATTCCTGTTTGCAACCCATACTACAGTTTGTCCAGGTAGCTTGTGGTACCAGATTCCAAGATATTTATGCGTAGAGCTTCCGGGGCTGAAAAATCCCAAAGCAAAGGTTCCTTCTTTGGAGAGCAGAGTATTGTTGTCTGCAAGAGATTCATTAGCTGATAAAGTGTCAACGGCAAAGCTAAGTGGGAAGAAAAAGGAAAAAAGCAAAACTTTTAGAAGCATTAGCATTAGAAATTGGTAACAATAGAGTTCCAAGGTGAGTTCTTGAACATAATAGGGGCCCTTTTTAGCTGACAGTCCTTTCTGCTCTTTCATCATGACGACTTCCATGCCAAATAGTTTGAAATTTGCCACGGATTAGCCAATGGATGTATGGCATATGTGGCGGTCAATAAGGGGAATTTGATTGTTTCTGGTCAAACAAAGACTTTGATGATAATGAGAGAGAATGACCATTTAGTATGTCAAATTTAATCTTCATGATTAACCGGCGCAGGAATATTTTACCTCTGCATAGAAATCGAATAGGCATATTCACAAACACTTAGATGGCAAACAAAAAAAAAAAAAAAAAACCCTTTTGCTCTAATTGTTAGGATTTAAGATTAAATCCCAGATTTCTTAGGATTCCCATTTCGAGAAAAACTGCCATTAAAGTAACGGGTACATGCTTCTAAATCATACCAAAAATAATTTCTTTGTATCACAGTAAAACAATGGAAACAAATATGCAATACAATCTTGATGCTGTCCTATAAATTCCTATACTTAAGGGACAGTATAGCTTCCATGTATACAATACAATGTTGATGATGTAGCTCTACCGGGCTTCGATCTCTGTAATGTTAACCTCAGTATCATGGGAATTTCCTCCTGCTGGAATTGATGAATTAAGATCGTTACTTATTATTCTTAAGATATATGCAGGATGTTTTGGATGAGGAAGAACAGTTTCGCCACTTAACATGAGAACAACGGTAGACATGGCGGGTCTATCTGTTGCATTTTCTTGCACACACAACAGTCCTACCTGGATGCATCTTAACACTTCAGGAGGAAGAGGTGAATCTATTAGGGATGAATCAACTATGTCCAAGGCTCTACCTTTTCTCCATAACTCCCATACCTATGTAATGAAATATAACCTTATCTCAGCTTAGGTAGGAGTAGGATATCAGTGTTTTCCTTTCAATGAACCCATTTATATCAAAGCGTTTACTCCAATCCAAAGCAGGTCTTCTTTTATGATCTGCAACAGAAAATTTTGTAAAGTATGGTAATATGAGGAATGTATTTTTCAAAGTGACCACTAGATAATTCACCAGGAAGCAGGGGAATATATATTCTTACCAAAAATAAAGTAGTCCAAGCTTTTGTTAGGTAAGTACTCATAAACTAACATACGTTCATCCTGCTCAATACAACACCCCAGAAGTTTCACAAGATTTCTGTGTTGAAGCCTCACAATCAACATCACTTCATTTTTGAATTCTGTTATCCCTTGTCTTGAACACCAGGATAATCTTTTTGCAGCAATTTCTTGTCCGTTTTGTAGCTGACCCTGAATGAAAATATTTGAGATTAATCAGATTAAAACTATCAAGCACAAAAGTTTTTCCACTCAAATTTCAGATGCTTTAATGAGTTAACCTTGTAGACTGAGCCAAAACCACCTTGTCCGATTTTGTTAGCTGGACTAAAGTTGTTAGTGGCAGCAGATATAATGGGTAGACTGAAAATTGGCTAATCCGGAGGGTGCCCACCTTATGGAAGCTCATTTGTAACCAATCCAGAAAACAATCTGTTCTTCTTCACTGAAGTGCTAAGATAAGTCATATAGTCATGGAAGTGTTTTTTATATCTGAAAACTTACTCAAATCATATATATCAGGTATGTTCTGGAAAATTGATATTTCTTCATTATTTCTTTACCTTTGCTTTTCCTTTTCTTCTATAGCCACAAATAGATAATCATGGCAATGAGAAACAGGATGAGACTAACGAATAACATTGGAATGGCCAAAATTCCTTTCTTCTTCCAAAAACCTCTTCCTTTCTTTCATAGTTAGCTGCATTTAGAAAGAAATTAAATTACAAATGACAAATATAGGATAAATTCTTTAAGTTTATAAAACTAGTCATGTTGATCCAAAGAGTATTGCTGAAATAAGAAATCTCCCTAGATTATTTATCAATAAGTATTTCTTTTGTGTGCATGAAAATTGCTCCTTCTGTTACATATTGCCTTCTATACATACTTTCCTTAGTAAATTTGAATCAGTTAGAAAGGACTGTAATGCTCTCGTGCTGATAAGCTACTCATTGACAATTTAGTTAATTTAATCATATAATTCACTGCTATAATGGGGCAATAAAGGATAGAACTGATGCATATAAGGACAGAATGGAGAATGAGGCATGCAGAGATAAAGATGTAGAAATGCCTTTGCTATTTTCATTATCATTCAAAATCATTGGTTAGGCAAGAAGAAGAACAATACCCAACTCAATTGAATCCACTCGAACATACAAATCACTTCCTTCTGTATACTGCGTCGTATCAAGTAATTCCCCAAACCAAGTCAGGCAGCCAGCTCCTTTTCTGTCAATGACTAAACTTGCATATGCCTTGCATGAACAGTTGCTCATGCACAATTGTTCACACTCTAAGCTACTCAAACTTGTGTTCATCAAACCTGCTATTGAAGTATCAGGAACTTTCACACGGTCTACTTTAACAAACCCTTCTCCATTTCTGCACGTTGACATTGTTTTTTGTCACGTCCGCATACACCCTGCAGAGCCATCTCTGAGGTGTCAATTCTTTGAGGATTTGGGTTCATACCCTGGCAGGCACATGCAGTTAGGACTAAAAATATTATTTGGATTCAATATACTGTAAGCACCACAGAGTCCACAGATGTACTAAGGCTCTGACTGGGTTTGTCTCCACTGACCAGAGCTATAATCCCAAATAAACCGCTGGATCAATCCAGAGTTGCCAACCGCAACTCTTGAGAGAACAGAATCATCACTTGAATGTAATGCGACATATATCTCATCTTTGTAGTTAACAGAAGAAACCACATCACCTTGTGCATAGGATTTCCATGGCCACGGAATGCCTCTCCAATGGTGTTATTCCCTTGTACAAAAAGAACTGGGACAACCATTAGGGTTCAGCTTGTAAGACCAGTCCCCAGTTCCTGGATCATCCACTGATCTCCAGGATGTTAAGAACCAGTTTAAGCCAATTTTCAGGTCGAACCCAAGCTTCATAACAGGAAGAAAAGTATCTGTGGGATAATCAAAACTTTGCCAAATTGTTTTATTTCCCTTCCCCATCAAAACAAGATTTTCTGAATCCAAGAGCTGAGCTACACAACACTCTGTTCCATTAACTGAAACATTAGTGGACCACAAAGGAAATTCTTGGTGATGTCTATCATAGATTACAAGGTTTCCAACTGCGCACATGGAGAGCACCCCAGAAGAATAATTAATTGGATTGTTTCTATTTGCAACCCATACTACAGTTTGCCCAGGTAAGTTATAATACCAAATGCCAAGGTAGTTGAGCTTAGAGTTGCCTGGACTGAAAAATCCTAGTGCGAATTTTCCTTCTTTGGATATCACAGTACTGCTACCTGTGAAAGATACCACTAGTTATGACATCAGAGGAAAGAGCAAATGGGGTGAGTGCTAACAGAATCAAGTAGTTGAGAAACATTACAATACCATACATGGTGAATATACCCTTGTATAATATTTTCTTAAGAATGCTCTTTACTGACTTTTGAATGTAAGAGCACTCATCTTCCAAACCAGCTTTCAGGTATCCTGCTTGTTCAAAAAATTTGACGTGACTTTATCCTTCCACTTATGGTTGACTTCAAAGCAAAGAAATAGGTATATTATGACGCTGTTTCATGGAAATTGTTATGGAGATGTGAACAAATTCGTTATTTCCTTCAAGAGATTCGTCATTTTCTATGTGTTTCAAAAGTTGTTCGGATATTTCAACTCTATGGAATTATTGATCAATCAATGAAATCAAAGACTTTTCTAAAAGAAGCATTTTTTCGAACACGTTACAGACAGTAACGTTGAAAGCGGTGGTAATGACATTGGATACTTACACTTTGGGCTCCGTAGTTGGTGGTTCGGCAGCGGAGATGGATAGAATCTGACCGGTGCATGGAAAACGTTCTGGGAAATGGGAATTGTTAGTCGCTCTATGCTTGGTGAGAAATGGCTTTGAGCCGACGATAAAAGCTTGTATTTTCAAATCCCTTTCGAACAAGGAATCAAGCTCTACGCCTCTACCATAATTTCTTATCTCGGACTGTGAGATTCTCTGGTTACATAAAAAGGCAGCCTTCTAATGGATAAAATGACAGTGAGTGCATCACTACATCAGTTAACAGCCTGATCTTTATTCAAACGACAATGAAATTTCTATGTCGTCTTGCGAAATCCCCAGTTGACCGACACGACTTATCATCAAAACAAACCATTCCTGCTTTTTCCGGCACCCATTCCATCTCCACCGCCGCCAGCTGAAAAAGTTACTCTCGTATTTATTTCCTTTCTCTACTTTACAATAATTAATTACTTTGTTTATTAGGTTAATTCTTTTTATGATTTGCCAAATTACTATTTTTTTTTCTTTCTGCTGTCTAATCAATATGTTCATTTATGACACCTGTTTGTGAAAATGCCCCTTCCAATTTCAATTATTATTATTATTATTATTATCATACAATAAAGGTATGAACTTGTTCTGCATAAAAGTCTTACTTTGACAAGAAATGCTTTTAAATTTCAATTTTTTATTCTCCAATTCAACTCTCAAAATTGACAGCACTCTCTCTCTCTCTCACACACAATCATGGATAAAAGATTTGAAGTTGTAAACAAGAACCATAAGGATATTGCATTTGCAACTTCTTTGCGTTTTACGATACTAAACAATATTTAGCTATTAACCCTTTGACTATGTATAGCTTACTTCTTGAAATATATATATTCTATTAGAAATTAAAAATACTGAAATGATGTCAAAAACCATGATGCATCAGATGATGGCCACCGTTTTGTGTTACTTGGCCAATAAGCCTAACGCAAAGTCAGTGAAACACATTTTTATTGAACAAGAAGAACAGTTGAAGGCTAGTTTTCAAGATGAGACTATTGCTTTCAAGAATTGGCTGAAATCATTCTTGAAAGATAATCTGTCAGTGTCTAATCAAAATCAACCATGGATGGGATTGTGATGATTCTCAACTGCTTGATTTTAGTAGTCCTCATTCCTTATTCTCTTTCCTCTGATATCATAAATACCAGTATATCTATTTCTGGTAATGATGTTGTAGTCTCTAAAGAAGGAAACTTTGCACTAGGATTTTTCAGTCCAGGCAGCTCTGGGAACAGATACCTTGGCATTTGGTATAATAAAATACCAGGGCAAACTGTGTTGTGGGTTGCAAACAGGAATAACCCAATTAATGATTCTTCAGCGGTTCTTTCTATGAATGCTGATGGAAACCTTGTGCTTCACGATGGGCATGGCGGAGGATTTCCTTTGTGGTCCACTAATGTTTCAGTTAAAGGAACAGATGGTTGTGTAGCTCAGCTTTTAGATTCAGGAAATCTTGTGTTGGTCCAGAATGGGAATAAACAAATTATTTGGCAAAGTTTTGATTATCCAACAGATACTTCGGTTCCAGGTATGAAACTTGGATTTGATCAGCAAGCTGGCTTGAACTGGTTCTTAACATCATGGAAATCAGCAGATGATCCAGGAACTGGGGAGTGGTCTTACAAGCTGAACCCTACTGGTTGTCCCCAGTTCTTTTTGTACAAGGGGACAACGCCATATTATAGAAGCAGTCCGTGGCCGTGGGAATCTGCACTGGTTGGAGTTCGTGTGCTTTCTGTTTATAGCAAAGATCAGATATATGGAAGTTTACTCTTAGATAATGGATCCATTCTCACAAGATTTGTGGTTAACAACTCTGGATTGATTGAATTCTTTACTTGGGACAATAGCTCCAATCAGTGGATGCTTTCCCGATCACAGCCTAAGTACACCTATGGACATTGTGGTGCATACAGTATAGTGAATGCTAATAGCATGTATAGCCTTGACTGCATGTGCTTGCCAGGCTACGAGCCCAAATCCTTACAGAATTGGAATCTCAGAGATGGTTCTGGGGGGTGTCTTAGGAAAGAAACAATGTCTATGTGCAGGAATGGAGAAGGGTTTGCTAAGGTAGAGGGTGTGAAAGTTCCTGATACTTCAATTGCTACTTTGATGAACACAAGCTTTAATATGTTGGAGTGTGAACAGTTGTGCTTGAGTAATTGTTCATGCAAAGCATATGCAAGCTTAGACATCGATAGAAAAGGAGTTGGCTGCTTGACATGGTTTGGGGATTTAATGGACACAACACAGGTTACAGGAGGAAGTGATTTGTATGTTCGCGTGGATTCAATAGAGCTGGGTATTCTTCTTCTTATTCTTCTTTTCTAACCATTGATCTTCGATGAAAATTGATAATTGATTCTTTGCCTAAAATAGCATATGCTGTTCTACATTTTTATATCTGCAGGGCTCATTCTGACTTCTGATCTGCATGCATTAGTTTTTTCGCCTTTTTGCACCAGAGAGTTGTATGATTAAACAAAATAGATAGTCAAGTTTCTGCTTTCTAATATATTCAAATTTACTAAAGGAAGAGCAGAAGACAAATATACAATAGAGAGTTCTGCATTTGTCCCTAAACTTGCATTTTTCCGTTCTGTGATGCAATTCCTTTCTTGATGCAGCTAAATATGAAAGGAAGAAAAGAGGTTCTCTCAAGAAGAAAGGGATTTTGGCTATTCCAATAGCATTTGCTAGTCTCATGATACTTCTCATGGTCATGTTTGCCTATTTGTGGCTCAGGAAGAAGAGCAGAAGTGAAGGTAAAATAGAGACGTAAAAATCTACAACTTACCACCCTATTTATTATCTATTTAATATTTGCTTACCTGATATACATGTATGATTTTAGTTACTAGTCATATATCATATTAACACTTTTCTGTCATTCTGTTATGGACAGTAAAGAAGCATGGATTTTTTTCTGGACGAGTGGCGAATGAGCTTGTAGAAAGTAGGCCACCTCCGGATTTGCCAATTTTCAGTCTAACCACTATAGCTTCTGCGACTAACGATTTTTGTCTAGTTAACAAACTTGGGGAAGGTGGTTTTGGCTCAGTTTATAAGGTAAATCCCACTAAACCACCCAAACGTTTTAGTAAGTATAAAATTTGAAACTGATTATGGTATACTTATGATTCTCAGGGTCAGCTACCTGATGGACAAGAAATTGGTGTAAAAAGATTATCCTGGAGTTCAGGACAAGGAATAGTTGAATTTAAAAATGAAGTGATGTTGATTGTAAAGCTTCAACACCGAAATCTTGTAAAACTTCTAGGATGTTGCATCGAGCAGGATGAACGGATGTTAGTTTATGAATACTTGCCCAACAAAAGCTTGGATTTATTTATTTTTGGTAAGAATATTCATTTTCATGCTTCATGGTGCTTATCTAATGGTCATTCCACTAATCCGTCCCATGATCAATACGCCATGTATCAAAATTTTGATGCAGATCAGAAAAGAAGAGCAGCTTTGGATTGGAGCAAATGCTTTGATATAATCATTGGAATTGCTCGTGGAATATTGTATCTTCACCAAGACTCAAGACTGAGAATTATCCATAGGGACTTAAAAACTAGCAATGTCTTGTTAGATGCAGATATGAATCCAAAAATTTCTGATTTTGGCATGGCAAGAATATTTGGAGGGGATGAAGTTCAAGACAAGACTAACAGAGTAGTCGGAACATAGTAAGTAGTATTAAATATAAATAAAGAACACTTAAATAATGAAATAAGTCCAATTTCATATACAAATGCTAAAGTTATGGATTTTTGTTGTTTCTCTTTTACGCAGTGGTTATATGGCACCTGAATATGCTGCATTTGGAAGGTTTTCAACAAAGTCAGATGTGTTTAGTTTTGGAGTTATATTGCTGGAGATTCTTACCGGTAAGAAAAGCTACGCTTTCTTTCCCGAGGATCCTTCACGAAGTCTGATAGGCCATGTAAGTATATGTGATGGATTGATTGACAAGAAAACACTAATCCTACTTACACTGAGAAAAAATTCCTCCTTGTACATTTTAATGACAGGTATGGGAGTTATGGAGAAATGGGCGAGCCTCAGACTTATTGGATTCGTCACTGATAGATTCACCTCTTCCCCCAGAAGTATTGAGATGCATTCAAGTAGGACTGCTATGTGTGCAAGAAGATGCAATAGATCGACCTGCCATGTCCACTGTTGTTCTTATGTTAAATGGCGAAACTGTTCTTCCCTATCCAAAACAACCTGCATTTATCTTAAGAACAAGCACTGATCCTAGTCGATCAACTACAGGAGGAAATTCCTCTGTTAATGAGGTTTCCATTACCAAGATCGAAGCCCGCTAGAGCTATTGTAATGGTAACTGGATTCCTGTTCTGCTGTACACCGAATTTGTATTCATGGAAGCTATTATAACTTCAACAGTGGATTATAGGACAACAAAACATACATTGTATTGTATTTATGATCAATAGACTTTTTTTACATATTTTCTTCATTGTATTTAGTTAGATGGATTTGATTGTAGGGAAGTTCAGTTCTATGTTCAGAATTAGAACCACTATTTGAATTGTATTTGTATGCTTATTTTTTTTTGGCATCTGTATGCTTGTAATTTAACTTCTTATGAGCATAATCTTTTTCGCCGGTACGGTCCAAATTCTACCCATCTCCGCCTCCAGCGCCACGCTACCACCGAGCTGAAAAGGTAACTCTCTAGAAACTGAATCTCTATGGTTATTGGCTTGAATTTTCAGCTGGCTGGTTAATTTAGAAGTCATTGGAATGATCATAAAATACTGGCCATTAGTATGTGCCATCTAAGTGTTTGTGAAAATGCTCCTTCTATCATTCTGGGTAATCATAAAAATGGAGTTTAAATTTTTCATTCTAAATGATTAATATGATTACTTTTATTATGATTATTGTCAAAGCAAGATTTTGACTGGAAATGGTCAAATACCATTTTATATATTTCTCAAAATCAAATCGAAGCCTCCAAATTGACTGCAGTTTTTGTCACAAATTTCAAAGCAGTGTTTCTTGGAAAGTTTTGCTTTTTTTCTTCCCATTTGCATTGAAATTGACACCGTTATAAATATTGAATTTCTTGCAGGTAAAATTATGCTTAACCAACTCCCAAAGATTAAACAATAATTGACCCCCTTTGATGATGTCCTTCTGCCTACTCCCTCAAATATAAAAATTTAGCAATTGAAAGTGCAAATATATAATATCAAGAATCATGATGCACCAAACAATGACTTCTCTGTTTACTTGGCCGTTAAGTCTGCTGAGTGTATATTTTGAATGGAAAGCACAATGCAAAAACGCCAAAAGCAGGAAACTTTAAAGTCAATTTGCAAGATAAGGTGCTGTTGCTTTCAAGAATCAGCAAAAAGCATTTGCGAAAATAATTCTTCCAGGGTATGATCAATCATGGATTGTATAGTGATGTTTGTGAACTTCTTGATTCTACTAGTCATCATCCCCTATGCTCTTTCCTCTGATGTCATAACCACCAATATATCAGTTACATATAACAATCCTTTGGTCTCTAAAGAAGGAAACTTTGCGCTAGGATTTTTCAATCTGGGCAACTCTATGTACAAATACCTTGGCATTTGGTATCACAAATTACCAGTGCAAACAGTAGTGTGGGTCGGGAACAGGAATAATCCCATTAATGATTCTTCCGTGGTCCTCTCCATGAGCACAGATGGAAACCTTGTGCTCCATTATCAGTATGACCAAGAATTTCCTATCTGGTCCACAAATGTTTCAATTGAAGAAACAGGTGGTTGTGTAGCTCAGCTCTTAGATTCAGGAAATCTTGTTTTGATGCAAAAGGAAAATAAAAGAATTATTTGGCAGAGTTTTGATTACCCCACTGATACTTTTCTTCCAGGTATGAAACTTGGATTCAATCAGAAACTTGGCCTCTACTGGTTCTTAACATCCTGGAGATCAGCCGATGATCCAGGAACTGGGAACTGGTCTTACAAGCTGAACCCAGATGTCTGTCCTCAGTTCTTTTTGTACAAGGGGATAGCACCATATTGGAGAGGGAGTCCATGGCCATGGAAATCTACACTGCGTGATTTTGTAGTTTCTTATGTTTATGATAAAGATGAGATATATGTTAGTTCACGTTCAAATGATGAATCTGTTCTCTCAAGAGTTGTAGTGAACTACTCCGGTTTTATCCAGCAGCTAACCTGGGACAATATCTCCGGTCAGTGGAGACAAACCCGGTCAGAGCCCAAGTACACCTATGGACATTGCGGTGCATATAGTATGCTGAATGCTAATAACATTGATAGTCTAGACTGTATGTGCTTGCCAGGTTATGAGCCTAAGTCCTTAAAGAATTGGTATCTTAGAGATGGCTCTGCTGGTTGTGTGAGGACGCGACAACAAACAACGTCTATGTGCAAAAGTGGAGAAGGGTTTGTTAAGGTAGAAGGTGTGAAAGTTCCTGATGCTTCGATAGCAGCTTTTATGAACACAAGTTTGAGTTTGTTCGACTGTGAACAATTGTGCATGAGGAACTGTTCCTGCAAAGCTTATGCAAGTTTAGACATAGAGAGGAAAGGAGTTGGTTGCTTGACATGGTTTGGAGAATTAATGGACACAAGGCAATATTCAAAAGGAACAGATTTGTATGTTCGAGTGGATTCGGTAGAGTTGGGTATTCTTCTTGCTCTTGCCTAATTCTGCATTTTTAAGAATTGTATCCCTATTTGTCGTTTTTCTTTTCTGTGATGCAATTTTCTTTCTTAATGCAGCTAAATATGGAAAGAAGAAAAGAGGTTTTCTCAAGAAGTGGATGTTGGCTATTCCAATATCATCTGCTAGTCTCCTGATACTTCTAATTGCCATATTTGGCTATTTGAAGCTACAGAAGGACAGGAAAAGTGGAGGTAAAGAAATAATTTGAAGGGACATTAAATATCTTTTAAATTTCGCAAAAAAAAAAAAAAAAAGAAAACAGAAAAACAAAAAAAAAAACAAAAACAAAACAAAAAAAATGACTTTTTTTGACTTTTTTTACCTGATTTAGTAGTCCTTTCTATAAAACACATGCATAAAATATATATATGTCATATTTTCACTTGATGTCGTTCCGTGAAGGACAGTGAAGAAAAACAGATTGGTGCCAAATGAGCTTGTAGAAAGCAGGCTTCCTCTGGATTTGCCGATTTTCAGTCTAACCACCATATCTTCTGCCACTAACAATTTCAGTCTTGCTAATGAACTTGGACAAGGAGGTTTTGGCTCAGTCTATAAGGTGAAATCCAGTTAAAACATCTAAAAGTCTTCACGAGCAAAAAGTTTGATCTTGATAGTTTTGAACTGATAGAGATATACTGGTTCAGGGTAAACTTCCTGATGGGCAAGAAATTGCTGTAAAACGATTATCCTGGAGTTCAGGACAAGGAATAACAGAATTCAAAAATGAAGTAATGTTGATTGTGAGACTTCAACACCGAAATCTTGTGAAACTTCTAGGATGTTGCATCGAACAGCATGAACGGATGTTAATTTATGAATACTTGCCCAACAAAAGCTTGGACTACTTCATTTTGAGTAAGAATATTTATTTCTATGTTTCATGATGCTTATCCAATGGTCAGTTCACAAAATACATTCCATGATCAATATTGCCATGCTGTTTCAAAATTACTTTGTAGATCAGAAAAGAAGAGCAGGCTTGGATTGGAGTAAATGCTTTGATATAATCATGGGAATTGCTCGTGGAATACTGTATCTTCACCAAGACTCAAGATTGAGAATTATTCATAGGGATTTAAAAACTAGCAATGTCTTGTTAGATGCAGATATGAATCCAAAAATTTCTGATTTCGGCATGGCAAGAATATTCGGAGGGGATGAAGTACAAGAGAAGACGAATCGAGTTGTTGGAACATAGTAAGTACTAAATGGTGAACACTTGAACAAAATGATAGATATGTTTTTATTTTCTTGTTTCTCTTTTACAGTGGTTATATGGCACCAGAATATGCAGTGTTTGGAAAATTTTCGACGAAATCTGATGTGTTCAGTTTTGGAATCATATTGCTGGAGATTCTAAGTGGTAAGAAGAGCAATTGTTGTTTTCCAGAGGATCCTTCACTAAGTCTGATCGGCCATGTAAGTAAATAGATATAGATTACTCAATTTACAAGAGAATATCAAAAAAGGGATCTTTTTGTTTTCATGCTGGGAATGACAGGTATGGCAGTTATGGAGGGAAGGTAGAGCCTTGGACATAATTGACTCATCGCTAACAATTTCACCTCTTCCACCAGAAGTGTTGAGATGCATTCAGGTAGGGCTATTGTGTGTACAAGAAGATGCAGCAGATCGGCCTGCCATGTCCATTGTTGTTCTGATGTTAAATGGAGAAACTGTTCTTCCTAATCCAAAACAACCTGCGTTTATCTTAAGAAAAACAAGCAATGATTCTTATCTGGCAACTTCAGGAGGAAAGTCCTTTGTTAATGAGATTACAGAAATTGAAGCTCGCTAGAGCTACTGACTGTCACCTTCTGTTGTATTTATGGACTCATTATAGTTTAAATTACAATCAATTTGATTCTGTTCCAAAAATTTCATTAGTAAAAGCTTTCAGTACTCTAACAATGGAAGAAGAAATTTTAATATTGATCTTTGAATTTCATAAAACCATCTACAGATTTTAATATTAATTATTGAACTAAATTTAATCTTTTGTTTCCTTATAAGAACAGTTTTCGGATGATTCCAATTCAGGTGTTTATTATTTGAAATCCTTTTCCAATTTGGAAACAGATTATTTTAGGGTTTCCAATTTCCAGTTTTTTCTATATAAGAAAGCACTAATCCGTTCCTTGTAAGAAAAGTTATCGGAAATCCTATTCCAATTAGTACTAGTACTCAAATTAATCACAATTCTAGGGTTCATAGTTAATCCTTTTCCCAATATAATTTGGAGATTTCAACTTCTATATATATATACACACATAACTTAAAGCAAACAACAACTTCGATTTACTTACAGACAGAAGAGAGAGAGAGAGAGCTTCTTCATATATTCATCAATGGCTAAAGAGAGGATGATACTTCCAGAAATTATTCAATGCGATAGCTGCAAAACAGCCGGAAAGATTTTCACAGCTCGCAAAGAAATCGTTGAAGATGAAACGGATTCGAGCATTATAGCTTACAGATATTACTTCAATTGTACGGAATGCTTCAATGAGATTATAGTAAAGACTGATCCCATAAATTTTTGCTGCATTATTGAGGATGGTGCTACAGTGCTAGACCTAAACCTAGACGATTGATTAAATCAACTCTGAAGAAGAAGAATGGATGATAGAGAAACAGCAATTTTTTTTTTTTAAATTCTAGCAGAAAAAAATTAAGATAAATATAGGTTTGAGCAGAATGTGGATTTAGGTTTTTCATTTTTTTTATTTTAGAAAAAATTCAATTTGTAGTAAAGTTCATATCTTTAGATTGTGAAAAGTCTTATTATTAATTTTTGAAAGCACAATTTATTTTGTCAATATTTATTATGAAGGAAACAATTTATTTTGTCTTGAGAAAATTTAACAAACCCTGAAATTAAATAAAAATAAAAAATAATATACAACAATTTTCAAAAGTTATAGTTTTTGAAACATCTACAAATAATAGTATATAAAATTGCTTTCTTTATCTTGCATCTAACATTGTAACTGTTACTTGGTTTACAGTGAAAGTTTCATCTTTATTTCCAGAAGATGAATCAGTTTCAAACTGAGGTGTTCTTCCAACACAATATCCAGGAGCTCTAGGCTGAGGCATTGTTGCAGTTTCACTGCTCAACATCAGCACTACAGAGGCCATTGTTGGTCTATCCTCTGCTCTTTCTTGGACACACAAAAGACCTACCTGTACACATCTTAGAACTTCACTTGATGAAAATGTATTTCCAACTGATACATCTAATAAATCCAGTGCTTTTCCTTCTTTCCATTGCCTAAATGCCTGCAGTAACTCATCAACAAGGTAATGTCATTTCCGAATTTTCTTCGACCGAGAGGGTGTTTGCCATTGGTTTAAAGCAGCTTTTAAGCACTTTTTTACTTAAAAAAGTCAGTCATTTACCTATTTGTTTAAGTTTTTATTGGCTTTTAAGCTTTTTCATAAAAGCAGCAAAATGCGATTTTTTTACATGTGATTTTAAAAGCCTAAAGGAGAAAAATACAAGTAATACCAAATACCCACTTACATTTTGGCTTTGTCATGCAGTATTAGTTGTTTTAGTAGCGTTCACTGTTTTCATAGTGAATAAAGACACATAGGCTATCGCACCTATGTGTCTTTATTCACTGGTCAAAACAGTGAACGCTGGCTATTGCGACTATGTTTATGATAACTAGTCAAAACAGCTACTTGAAAAGTTATTGCTAAAAGCATTTTTCTTGGAGGACTAGTTATGTACTTACATGTCCAAGAAGGTTGAGCTCGCTGTTTGAATGGTAAAATCCCCGGTTCTTATTTCCGGTGACAATCTCCAATACCAAAACGCCAAAACTGAAAACGTCTGATTTCACTGAGAAAATACCATCCATTGCGTATTCTGGAGACATATATCCGCTGCAAAAGTGATTAAAGATTAGCATTTTAAACAATAAGTTAGGAACTTAAGTTCTTAATCAATTAGTACTCACTATGTTCCTACTACTCTTTTTGTGTTTGCTTCAGTTTGATCTCCACCAAATATTCTAGCCATACCGAAATCCGATATCTTCGGATTCCATTCCCCGTCCAGCAGAATATTACTTGCTTTGAGATCTCTATGAATAATTCTGAATCTCGAATCCTGATGCAAATACAAAAGCCCTCTAGCAATCCCACAAACAATGTTGAAACGCCTCTGCCAATTTAGCAAAGAGCATTTTGCTTTCTCTGCATCACCAAACACATGTAAGATTCTGGAATTTTAGAATCCAAAACTCATTACTAAAAAACAATCTATTTAGTGAAAGATATTAACTGAACAAAACAGAATCCAGGCTTCTGTTTTCCATGTACTCATAAATCAGCATTTTCTCATCGATTTCGATACAGCAACCCAGTAATCGAACA
The DNA here is from genome assembly GCA_948099555.1 of Croton setiger. Classification (NCBI taxonomy): domain Eukaryota; kingdom Viridiplantae; phylum Streptophyta; class Magnoliopsida; order Malpighiales; family Euphorbiaceae; genus Croton; species Croton setiger. Next base: position 17,485 of record CANUEY010600673.1, read on the forward strand.
AGATTTCTGTGTTGAAGTCTTGCAATTAATCTAACCTCATTCTTGAATTCCTCTATTCCCTGACCAGAAGTCTTCGATAGTCGCTTTACAGCTACTTCCTGGCCTTCTACTAGCCTACCCTGATAGCATATAAGTATACTGCATTAGTATATTATGAAAAATCACTTGCCTACATCCAATGTATAGTTATAGTCATAAAAATTCATTCTTTTTCCTGGTGAAAAGATGCAAATACCCATTACGATATATAATTTACCTTGTAAACCAAGCCAAATCCTCCTTGTCCTAGTTTATTTTCATCACAGAAGTTGTTTGTAGCAGAAACAATAGTACCCAAATCAAACAATGGCAATTCAAACTCATCTTTGTCTTTTTCACCTGAGTGGTCTCTCTTTGAAATAACCACTTCATTTAACAAAAAGTCTTGACTTCTTTCTGGAATTCCTGATTTCAGAAAAACAGTAAAAGAATGTTATTTCTCTCTTACTTCCTCTAATTTCAAGCTTTTAAAGAACAATTTTCATTCTAATATTTACCTCTTTGTACCACTCTAGGTGGTGCACTTTGCAGTCTTTTTCTCTTCCTGATAAAGTAGCCACCAACTCCTAATAGCAAAACTGCAATTCCAACTGAAACCCCAATAACAATAGCAGCTACATGCTTACTATTACCTGATAGAAGAAAAAATTATTGATTACCCATATTTTAATCCTACTGCACACGAAAGTACAGTATAGCAGTCAACAGCTAACAATTATTCAAACAATTAAATAATTCTACGTTGTAATAAATTATGTAGTTTCCATCACATATTAAATAATCCTATATTAGTGTAATAAAATGGATTAAACCTCATGAGATAATGACATAAAAATGATTTAAATGACTTTAAGAGACTAATAATTACACGATAAATTTCTTCCTAAATCATTTAATCATGAAGAAAAAGCTTTTAAGGTAGAGTCGAATTATAGAAAGAGACAAAAAAGAAAATTGAAGGTATTGGACCTACCCTCCTCAATCAATGCCTACATATATACAAAACCAACCTTTTTATTCAACTTTAAATAATTACATGGATTTTGAACAATGAACCACCATTAATGGTGCATTATTCTGTGTTTTGTTAGAATTTTATGAGATTATGAAAGGAGAAAATGGAGGGAAGGGTGTAAATTTGTGGAATCAAATGGAAAGAGATCTTGATTTATTAGATTGTTAAATGATATAATAGATGTATTTACTGAAAAAGGTTTTAAAATCTTCCTCAGTATTATGTTCTTCATTCTTTTTCATCTTTTTGGCAAGATGATGGGTAGAAGAAAGAGATGACATAAAGAAGATGAAGAGGGATCAGAAGCTAAAAAGGGGCAAATTTGTAATTTTCACATTCATTTATCAGCCAAAATGGACGGAATCACTAAATAATTAACAAAATTTAGTGATTACATGTAGACGGAACGATTAACGTTAACCGTATTTTCGAAGAAAACATTAAATAAATGAGAAAATATTTAAGTGGGGTCTACAAAACTGTAATCCCGCCAGTAGAACTCGAAAGCCAAAACATTGTATAAAAGTCAACAGAGTTGGCCCACAGAGGCAGGAAATTTGACCCGACCATTTACTGAATGGGGCCCATGTCACCGCCCCGTAATTCTAATTAAGACTGTTATTTTTCATTTTCACCGTTAAAAAGCTTTATTTTTATTTTTATTTTCATACTTTATTCTATCTTTACTAAATTTTTATTTTAGATAAACTAAAATTTTCTATAAAATATAATCCGGTTTATTTTTTAATAAATAATATAATTAAATATTAAAATTTTGAATGAGATTTAATGGGGCCAAGGACAAGACCCGGTAGAATCCTAGATTGACTTGACATGTCCAAAACATGGAACCTGCCGCATAGTGGTAGTGGGGTAGCAAATGGACGGCAATCGGAACTCCAAAAAGCCGACGGTGGATAAAAAAAAGGATTATAGCTTAATAACGACTTGTCATTATTTGTTAAGTATATTTATGGAATAATTTGTGAAAATTTGATAAATTAAGTTATTAATTGAGTGTATTAATTATATAAAAATTCAGTCATAGAATTGTAATATTGTTGAACCCTAAGTGCTTCATAAATTTCCCTTAAATTATTAGGTAAAAATTGATAATAAGAAAGCTGACATATAATGTTAGAAGAACGGAATTTTCAAAGAATCATTTAGTACGTGAAAAACGTGGAGCTCTTTTTTAAGGCAACCCACCCACCAATGAAATATACGTTCTTTTCATGGGTGGTTATGTGTATCATTTTCAAGAAGCATTTACACTCATTTTGGGGAGTTAAATTCCATTCTTTAATCATCATTGCCCAAAACTAAAATTTCATTAATCTACTGCAAATAGAAATTAATTAACCAAAATCTCACCATATTTTTATATAAACAATTATTTATTATTTATAAACATTAAGAAAATAATTTAACTAATATATTTTATAAATATTTACTCATAATTATTATATATCACTCACACGATTTACTATTAGTATATTTGTAATAAATTTATAAAATTTACTAGTTAAAATATTTTTTCATATTTGTGAAAAGCTAACTTCTACCTTAGTCAAAAAGCATGCATGTAATGAATTCCCACTTAGAAAAATTAAAAAGAAATGCAAGAAAAAAAAATTACTAGAATTTATTGGACTTACCTAAATCAGAAGCAGCTAATCTGACGTAAAGATCTTGACCACCACCTTCAGCATACTGTCTCATATCCAAAAGCTCACCAACCCAAATCACGCAACCAGATCCTCCATTTCTAATATCAGAATTTGCATACCCAGTACATGAACAATTCTTTAAACACATCAATTCACAATCTTTAAGACTCATATTTTTACCCACAAATGAATTTGCAGTTTCTGGCAATTTTATGTTCTTCAAATGCAAAAACTTATCATTCAAACACTGTAATTCTGTTTTTCTTACACACCCATCTGACCCATCTCTTAAATTCCAAGCTTGTTGATTTTTGGGTTCAAATCCTCTCATACATTTACAAACTGGGGAAGAATTTGAATCACAAATCCCAAATGGACCGCATTCTAAATAATTATCACATTGATCTTTTGGAGCATACCAGAATGAATTCCATATTTGTCTGTCTGGAATCCAAGTGAATCTTTGAAGTTGCCCAGATGGAGTAACTGTTAATCTTGAATAAATTGATTTTTCTGAGATATGAAATGAGTAAAAAACCTCATCTTGATTTGTTACAAAATTAAAACTTATGTAATCTAGAGGTTTCATTTCTGGTACTCCACTGAATCTTAATCCATTCCATGGTCCACTTCTGTAAGCTTTTTTCTGTTTGTTTTCCAAGAAAACTTCTGGGAATCCATGAAAATCTAACTTGAATGAAAAATCACCTGTTGAAGGATCATCTTTACTTTTCCATGAATTGATGTACCTATTCAACCCTCTATTTAGATCCCAACCCAATTTCATATCTGGTAATAAAGTATCTGTAGGAAAATCAAAACTTTGCCATAAAAAATTCCCTTCATCTTCTACATTTGCTTCTCTTAAAACAAGATTCCCTGTATCTAATAACTGAATAACTGGATTTCTACCGTTGGTTTGATTTGCTGACCAAATAAGATTCTCTCCTTGATCAAGAAGAACAATACTTTGATTTGAGATTTTGAATATCCCAGAAGAATTTGTAAGCGGGTTATCTCTATTAGCTACCCAAACATAAGTTCTATCAGGAATATTCTTATACCAAATACCCACATACCAGTTTTTGGAATCTCCTGGAGTGAAAAATCCCAGCTCAAAATTCTGACTTGCTGAGACTAGAGTTTCGCCATTAACAAGAGATTGAGTTACAGTTAAAGTATCTTCCAAAGAAAAACCAAATCTTGAGCTATAAATGGAAAGAAAAGTTAAGAAAAAGAACAAATTAGAGAAGTAAATATGGTATCTTGAAGCTATACCCATTTGAGAAAAATGGGTTTTGTTCATTTATTTTTTGTGGCTCTGTTTCTAGGTTTTAATCTATGGCTATAGCTCTGTTTTTGGGTATTTGGGTTTCTTCATTTTGAAGACATTTGATTTTGTTTGATAGGGAGAAAAGAAGAAGAAGACGAAAGCTATGTTTGTTGTGTTGACCCTTTTTAGCTTCTTTTTCCTTTTGAAAATGAATGCCATTCATTCCCAAAATGAATTTGAAAGCATGTGAGCCGGAATGTGATTAGTTTAAGTTAATTAATTTGGGCTTTACTATTTGGTTGTTTAATAGGTCAAAGAAGGAAGATCACCTAACTTTAATTTTTAATTTTTGAGATGTTAATCTTTGGATTTAGAGTTGAGCAAATTCTATGAATTGAATATTTAAATATGCATGTAGAAATTGGTAGGTCCAATCAAATCAACTAATTTATAAGATTTAGATCAAATAAATTCGTTTAATTCATTTATTCAGTTTCTTATATATATTTATTTGTTAAATGGATAAAAAAAATTAACTATTTTTTTAATTGAAAAAATATGTATTTGGTAGATGAATTATTAGGATTTAGGTATCAAAATAAATTTTAGCCTGATTACATTTTTAGTTTTACAAAGCTAATATTTTAATTTTTAACTCTTAAAGGTTATTTTCAATTGTTTATAAATTATTTACAGTATTTTTATAATATATGTATACACTGTTTACATCCTGTTTATAATAAAAATAGATATTTTGAGAATTATTTTTTTAAAAATAATTTTTTAAAATTTAATAAACTTTAGCAGGCTATTTAAGTCAAAATACTTAAATTGAGTATAATTAGGTGAAAATATTAATTTTAGATAAATTAGTCTCTACATATAAAAAAATAAATTTATTAAAATTTTATTTTTGAAATTGTGTTATTTCAAGAACTTCTTACATTTGTCCTTTTAAAAAAATTGTTACATTTAATTATTTCTTGAAATAAAAATAAAAATAAAAGAGGGTTTTTCTTAGATGCTTTTGGACTTGACTTGGGCTTCTAAACCAAGACCAAGCCCAATGTGGACTTATTTCTAAGGTCAAATTTGGCATTTCTTGTCTATTTTTAGAATTTTTGTTGTCTATTCATTTTCAACACATATTTTTGTTAGTATATATTATGTGGTTGTTGGGTCACTACTTGTATTTCCACAAATAAGGGCCCCATTGATAGTTTAATTAATTTTTTTACATAATTAAATTAGTCAATAATTTCATACTTATATTTTGTTTAAAGAGTAAATTTTATAATCATATTAGGTTTGCATTTTTTAATAAAACTATTAAAAAAAAATTGTTTCTCTAATTTTATATATATTGATGGCCATTTTGCTACTCAACTGCATTTTTAATAGGATAATACGTAAAAAGGTGTATATTAAATTATATAATTAGTTTAAATAAATTGGTTTAAGTTGAAATTTTGGTGGGTAAGTATAAAAATTGATTTATAATTATTCAAATAAATTTAATTATTTTCCATACCAACCATTAATTGAAAAAATTCACCAAATCTATTCTTATTCAATTCCAAATGGTTACTATTATATTCCAATTTTTCCATCAAATGTATAATTGTTTTAGTTTAATAAAAAGTCTTCAATTCGAATCGTAGAAATAGAAATGCATTAAAATTTAAATTAGTAACAACTGTTAATAATTTGATGTCCAAAAACTGGACGGTCAAATTTAAATTAAAGGGACATGTGAATATTTAAAAAAATTACAAATTTTTTGTAAGCAAAATACATAATTTAGTATGAATACATATGAAATCTCTGAATAGATAAGTTTGAATTGATTTTTTAATATATATAAAAAAAAAAAAAAAAAAAAAAAAAAAATTTTGACCCATTTTAAAGGCAAAGTTGATTTCCCATGATGAAATGATTGGATTTTACTTGAAAATAAAAAAAAGAATAAAACACCTCATCGTTCATCCCTTTCCTCCAAAGTATGAGCTTGCAAGATATCTGATTTTGCTTATGATTACTGATTCCGTAACATAATTTATAGAAAATGTAGAGTTGGTTGATACATTCTGAAAAATTAATGAAGCTTGTTTGGTTGAGGAAGCTTAGCTTTCTCATTAGAAACTATGGCTGCCATTGTTGGTCTATCTGCAGCATTAGCTTGCGCGCAGAAGTCCAATATTAACAGCTCGACTTGCTTTAGATTTTGAAAATGATTTGCCTGATGCTTCATCAATCATGTCTACTCCACAGGTTATTTTGCAGCAAGATTGCCATGCCTGCAACAGTTTTCGTTGTTTCAATATGAAATTCCATGCTTAATGAAGTAATAATTATAATATTAATTTGTTCCTTCCAGTCAAGCTCTCCCTTTCTTGCTGGATCTGAAACACAAAACTAAATGTAAGAAAGAACAAAACTTCATCTTTACTTAAAAAGAAAAATTACAGTATAGCTCTTACCAAAAAGGTAAATGTCCAAGCTTTTGTTGGGCATGTATTCATAAATTAGTATCTTCTCTTCTTGTTCAATGCAGCAACCGATTAGTCTGACGATGTTTCTGTGTTTGAGTTTCGAGGTCAACGTCACTTTATTCTTGAACTCTTGTAGGCCGCCCAGAGCTGCTAGACAGCCTTTTAATTGCCACATCCTTCCCATCTGGTAGCTTAACCTACAAAAAGCCAGGAAATTCATTAGTATATATGCATGTTTTGTCTTCTTCAATGATTGAATTAGAACATTATCCAATAAAATTCTCTAATCACCATGTAAACTGGGCTATATCCTCCTTGGCCAAGTTTGTTTTCCATGCCGAAGTTGTTGGTTGCAGCGAATATGCTATTGAAGTCAAACAAAGGAACCTCCAACTAATCTTTATCTTCTGACGCACCACTCCACACAAGTACTTGAGATTTGTATTGTTGTGTGTCAATTTGATCTGCCGGAGATATCGTTTTTTGGTTTCTTTAGTACCCAACAGTCAAGAATGAAATCAATAAACAAAAAACTTAGCCATTTAGACAACCTTAAAGTTTCTTACCATTTATTAGAACCCTTTTTTTGGCTTTCCATTTCCAGAAACCATAAACCATAGCAGCTACAATGACAACACTTAAACCTGCAATGCTACCAGCAATGGTCTTTACTTTTGTGTTCTGATTTCCTAAAATATAAACGTACATTAGCAATCAAGCAAAAAGTGCAAGTTTCTTCAAACGAAACGAAAAGAAAAGAAAAGAAACAGATATTACCATCATCCAATTCTGAATGTGCAAGGCGCAGAAAAAAATCTTGGCCACCAAATGGTAGCTCATGCATATCAACAAGATTTCCTCCCCAAACCAAATAACCAAACCCATTTACATATGCATAACCAGCGCAAGAACAGTTTTTGAGGCATTGCTGATGGCAATCATTTTCACCCAAATCTTTCAAGAGGTCAGAGGAATCTGGAAGCCTCAATCCTCCAATCTTCAAGAAACCGTCAATAGCACTTGTGTTTCTCCCACAGTTCAGTCCACTATGCCTCACACACCCTCCACTCCATTTCCCTTTGATCCATTCTTCATTAGACTTTGACACAAATCCTTTCAAGCATCTACAAGTTAGATTTGGTTCATACCTTTGGCAAGCACCGAAAGGTCCACATGCACCGTAAACTTCGCAAGGAGTAATGGGTGCTTCCCATCTAGAATACCAGCCTCTCTGTCTTGTTCAACACAAGAACCTGACAATTCCTGTTGATGAAAGCATGAGCATAGAGTAACTGCAATTGCGGAGTACACTAATGTTAAGATAAGCAGTTTGAGGTTGAAGACCTTCGACAAGCTGAAGTCCACTCTGATAATCAGCATCCATTTCTGGTATTCCAATAAACTTTGTCTTGTCCCAAGGCCCATTCTCCAATGAGGTTTTGACCTTTTCCAAATAGTGGCTTGCGGTAAAGTCCCGGAGATCATTAGCAGTAAAATCCTCACACGATGGATCATTCAGAGTTTTCCAGGAATTCATAGTAAGTATAGATCCATTTTTTTCATTGAAGGCCAACCATGTTCAAGGCAAGAGAATATCTGTAGGATTCTGAAAGCTATCCCATAAAGTATATCCTGTTTTGCTATCCCACAAAGCAAACACTCCATCATCTGAAAGCAAACCAATTGAATCTTTTAAGGTTAGAATTAGAAACATTAGTAAACCAGATAATGTTTTTGTGCCCATCAAGAAGCCACTAATTCCCATCATTCCCAATCTTTAAACTTGCTAAAGAATTTGTAATTGGGTTCTTTCTATTGGCCACCCCAACAACAGTTTGAGGTGAAATCTCCTTAAACCAGATGTTGAAAATGGGAATCATTAGGAGTAAAGAATCCAATACAAAAATGTCACCAGGAGAATTAAGAAATTGGCCTGGAAAGAGGGGTGTGGATGAAGTTATGTTATACATTACAGAGCAATATGCTAATGACAACAAATTGAACAAAAAACCCCATAAAAATGCCCAACTTTGAAACACTAATCACTTCTACCCATCTTATTCGTAAAATGATAATGAAAAACTTAAATGACATTGTTAGAATATATACAAAAAGAAAGACCTTGATTAGCGGGAAAGTTGCAGTTGATAGTTAGAGAAGGTCAATAAAGCATTTAGGACGGGATTTGATATGGGGTAATCTACCTAACATGCTACTTGGAATTTTGTGAGCTTACAAATTTAAAAAGCTATGCATCTTACCACCCTTGCCGTGTCCTGTGTAAAATCAAAAAATTCTGGAAATTTTCCTTGGAAGAGAGCACGTGCAGCTAGAGTCTAGTCTCCATTGAAAAACCACAGCATTGCCGTATAGCTACTCACTAAGAACAGTGTTACAGACAATACCACCAGTTATTATTAATTTCAGTAATTGATTTGTTCATTGATTTCTCAAAACTTAATAAATGGTCCTACGGACCTTGAAAATTCTCAAAATATGACCAATTCTTGGAACTTCAGGATCATTGAACCCTTACCCATCTATAAGCTAGCCTTTCTTCTTTCTCTAACCCCATTTTTACCCAAATCGAGCTGAAAAAATATACGACAAACTGGTACTATAATGTCCGCTTCTCTACTAATTAGCAGAACTCATTTTCAGCTATTAATCGTTGCCAAATTAATTTAATCAATAAAAAGTTATCAACTTTCTCTTTCAAAAAAAAATTGTCAACTTTCGTTCTACCCATGCACAGTGATTTCTAACAGAAAATTTAGAGAGAAAAAAAAAAAGATCAATGAGCTTACCTGCCCAGACCTGAGCTCTGCAAAGCTAATTTTCGGGAATTATAAGGAAAAATAGCACCTTTTTCATATTTTTTAGTAAACGACACTCTAGAATCATCGTTATGGTTTTTTGCTTTTTTCGATAAAAAAAAGGATATGTAAATAATACGCTGCGTTTTGGGCGTTTCGTTAGTTCAAGTGTTTTGCGCGTTAGTTATTAGTTAGAAAGTCGTTTTATCCGTTAATTAGAGCGGGAAAACAGAAGTTGTATATATTACATATAAAAAAGCTTCAGAATTTATCACAAACACAACAGTAAAAACTAAAGATCTCTTCTACAAGTAGCTGAATTTAGCTTATCGTGGCTCAATCGTTGATTCGGTAACATAGTTCAGAGAAACAGTAGAGTTGGTTGACACATTCTGGAAAGCAAAGGCAGGTTGTTTTGGCTGAGGAAGGTTAGATTTTTCACCACTCAACATTGAAACTATGGCGGCCATTGTTGGTCTATCTGCAGCATTGTCTTGAACACAGAGAAGTCCGATATTAACGCATCTACTTGTGTTTGATTTCGAGAATGATTTGCCTAAAGCATGATCAGCCATGTCTATTCCACTGTTTTTGCACCAACATTCCCATGCCTGCAACAATTTGCAACACACTTTAAAAGGAAATTCCATGAACTACAATGAGAAAAAGGTAATCAATAATGAAATCAATCTTACATAAGCTACAAGGCCCAGGTGTTGGTTGTTATTTTGGAAGCTGTTAACCTTTCTTCCACTAACAATTTCCAAAACCAAGACTCCGAATCCGAAGACATCAGATTTCTCCGAAAATATGCCGCCCAACATGTATTCAGGAGCCATATAACCTCTGCATTTGATGCAAAATAGGAAAATCAATGCATTTATTACTATAGTACTTGAACTTTCTGTAGCTTAAAACTACAAGCATTTCCCAACATGGTATGGAATACTTACAGTGTGCCCACAACCCGTCGAGTGCTTCCTAGATCTTGTGTGCCTTCAAATATTCTTGCTAGTCCAAAATCTGATATTTTTGGATTCATCTTTTCATCCAAAAGAATATTGCCCACTTTCAAGTCTCTATGTATAACTTTTAAGCAAGAATCGCGATGGAGATAAAGAAGCCCTCGAGCAACACCAGTTATAATGTTCATGCGCGTTTTCCAGTCTAGTTTTGCCTTCCTTGCTGGATCTGAACAACAAAACTAAATATATATAAGGAAGAACAAAGCTTCATCTTTATTTAAAAAGAGAAATTATGATAAATCTTACCGAAAAGGTAAGTGTCCAAGCTTTTATTGGGCATGTATTCATAAATTAGTATCTTCTCTTCTCGTTCAATGCAGCAACCTATCAATCTGACCAGATTTCTGTGTTTGAGTGTGGAGATCAACTTCACTTCATTCTTGAATTCTTCAAGCCCTTGTCCAGAGCTACTAGAAAGTCTTTTAATTGCCACATCCTTCCTGTCGGGTAGCTTTCCCTACACAAAGCCAGGAACTTATTAATTTCACGAATGATTTTGTCTTCTTCAAATGATTCAATTAGAAGTTAGAACATTATCAATCCTTTCCTTCTAATATGTTTCAGTAATTACCTTATAAACTGGACCGTATCCTCCTTGCCCAAGTTTGTTTTGTATGTCAAAATTGTTGGTTGCGACTAATATGCTATCGAAGTCAAACATAGGTAACTCTATTGAATCTTTATATGAAGGATTTTTCCAGACAATTGCTCCAGAACTGTCTCTAGAAGCGTCGATTTGATCTGCCAAAGATATAATTTGTGTTCTTTTAGTATCAAAAACTTCCAATTTTTTTTTATCAAAAAGCTAAAATAGGATAAAGATAGCAAGTTCAACTAACATCAGACATCAGTACTACTAGTAACCTTTACTTTCTTACCATTTATCATAACCCTTTTTTTGGCTCTCCACTTCCAGAAACTATAAATCATGGGAGCTATGATGGCAGCAGCTACAATGGCAGCAACTAGAGCTATAATGGTTCTGACTTTGACCTTTGATTTTGTTTTACGGCCTCCTCCTAAATAAATGAGCAATGAAATAAAAATTGTAATTGCATTTAGGAATGAAAAAGAAATGAAATTTAGAAAACAAACAAATTTGTTCATGTGAAGAAAACTACCATCATCAATCAATTGATTCAATTCTGAATGTGCAACACGCAGAAAGAGATCTTGGCCTCCAGATTGCTCGTGCACATCGACAAGGCTTCCTCCCCAAACTAAACAACCTATGCCACTTACAAATGCATAACCTGAGCAGGAACAGTTGTTGAGGCACTGCTGACGGCATTCATTTGCATCCCAATCTCCGAAAGATTCGTAAGAATCTGGGAGCATTAGTCCAGTGATATTCAAGAAACTGTCTGAATTTTCTCCTAGTGTGTTAGTGGAACTTTTGTTTTCCCTACAATTCAATTCACTTCGCCTTACACACCCTCCACTCCAGTTCTCTTTGCTCCATTCCTCATTAGACTTTGGCACAAATCCTTTCAAGCATCTGCAACTTAGATTTGGTTCATCCTTTTGGCAAACCCCAAATGGTCCACATGCCCCATATATAGATAGCACAAGGAGTAAGAGGTCCCTGCCATATAGGCAACCAGTCAACCATTCCATTCCTCCAACACAAAAACTTTGCAACTCCATCTGGTAAAAGTGTAAACCTTGAATATTTGAACAAGGGTGGAAAACTGAAATAAATAGATTGACTATCTCCACCTCCAAGCTGAAGTCCACTATCATAATTAGTATGCATTTCTGGCACCCCAATAAACTTTGTTTTGTCCCAAGGTCCTGTCCTAAAATGAGGCTTTGATCCCTTCCAAATAACAATTTGTGGAGGACTCCGTGGCGGTATATTAGCAGTAAATTCCCCAGGGGATGGATCATTGGCACTTTTCCAGGACTGGAAAGTTGGTAGATGCCCATTAGTTTCACTAAAGATGAACCTTGTTCGCGGCAAGAGAGAATCTGTAGGATCCTGAAAGCAGTTCCATAACTGATTTCCTGTTTTTCTTTCCTTCAAAGCAAACAATCCATCATCTGAAATTGAACCAAATGAATCATTTAATGGGTTAGAAACATTAGAAGACCAGATAATTTTTTTCCCATCAAGAAGCCACAAATTCCCATCATTCCCAATTGTTAAACTTGCTGAGGAATCTGTAATTGGGTTCTCTCTATTGGCCACCCAAACAAAAGTTCGAGGTGAAATTTCCTTAAACCACAATCCCACATAATGAAATTGAGGATCATTAGGATTAGGACTAAAGAAACCCAACTCAAAACTTTGGCTAAGAGAATTGAGATTTTTCCCAGGCAAGAGTGGAGTAGATGAAGTTATTTCATAAATAACAGAACAATATGTTAATGAAAACAAATTGAACAAAAAACCCCATAAAAATGCAACTTTGAAATCGAAACACAGCTGTTCCCTACCCATCTGATTCCTAAACTGGTAATGAAAAACTTAGATGATATGGTGAGAATATAAAGGCAAAGAATGGATCTTTATCAAAGGGGAAGTATCAGTCAGCTATCAGAGGTCAATTTTCACATAAATGCAGTATCTAATTCATTCAAAGAGGGAGTATAGAAAGGGGTACAGAGATGAAAATTCTGCAACTAGTCAAGAGGTGAAAGGCAATTTGAACGATGTCATATGAAAATTACCTCAAGAAAAATACCAAAAACCAATCCAGAATAGAAATTAAGGTGACCTAATCAGCAACTAGACATCTTCTTGGGATTAAAAGCACTGTGTGTTTGTGTCTCTAACAGCACATCACCTCTGTTGTTGATGTTGATGCTTCTAACCCGCCTAAAAAGCAATAAAATACAATTATTTCAAAAGTTGAGTTATTGGATTTGGTTCGGTTTTCGGTTTGATTCAAGGGTGTTTTGCATATGAAAAATCTTAACTTTCTTGTTACAATCAAATTTTATTGCATGTAATAAAATCATTTATTGTATTTTATCACTATTTACTCGATAATATTTAATTATAATATAAATAAAATTTCTAATAAGATTTATTAACTTCATTCTTAATAAATTTATTTTTTTATCAATATGTCTATGTTTAGGTCATGAAATAGTAGATCAAACCGACCTTCTATATTACCATTATGCATCCAATAATTTTTATCATCCAACTACTTATTACAATTGTAAATCAAAATGTAATACATAAAAAATGCATTATATATACAATTAAAAGATATATAAATCTTTGTTTAGTGTAAGTTAATTTATTTCCACCCTTTTTTAACCCTAATTCTTTAGAATCACAATTGTTTTGGAAATTATTTGTTCAAAGCATTAATGGAAAACCACTAGTTGAAGAATAAGTCCAATTGAGAAATTTAGTGGTTATTTCGGCATTTATATATTTGTTTGTACCATTGAAATGTGCCAATCATTGAATCAGTCCACTAATACTATTATGAATCAGTCTAAATAAATTTTTTTAAAAATTGCTATTTTAGCCTATAAAGATTACTTAAAATGTTAAGTTACCAAAAATATTCAAAATTAAGATTCAGCACTTTGATTATTTTCCAGATGAACTAAGGTATCATCTCCATGTCTGTTTAAGATTTTTTTTTTTTTTTATGAACAAAAGTATCTCCGTGTCCGTTTAAGGGTCCATTAGAGTTTGTAATAAACAAAATTAGTATTTAATACTATGAAAACTTCCTTATAATATAGAACACCCCAAAATAAAAAATTTTCTTATATTATAGAGTGGAGGGAGTATTTGTAACTACCCCAAGGTGGGTTGTATCTTGGAACTTAAAGTTCACAAAAGCTCTACTTAGTAATGATTTTATTTAGTCTAAATCTGAGGTTGTGGCAGTGAGTTTGTTGCACTTTTAGTGTATGTGGATGACATTTTAGTTGGAAGTAGTAGCCAAGTTTTAGTATATCAAGTCAAACATACTTAAGTTCTCATTTCAAACTTAAAAACTTGGGGAAGCTTAAAGTATTTTCTTGGGCTTAAGGTTGCTAGATCAGAGAAAGGGATTTCTGTTTGTTTTGAAAGATCATGGTTTAAATGGGTTGCAAGCCAAGTTCAGTTCCTGTAGAAGTTGATGTGAAGTTGGTGAATTCTGATGATTGTTTGCTTGCAGATCCTACTGCTTATAGGCAAATGGTTGGCAAGTTAATGTACTTAACATTTACCAAGCCTGACATTGCTTATGGTGTTCATATGATGTCTTAGTTTATGGATAAACCTACTGATTTGCATCTTCAAGCAGCTTTGAAGATACTCAGATACCTTAAAGAGTTCTCCAGGTCAAGAATTGTTCTATCTAGCAGATTCAAAGTTGGAAGATACAGTGACAGTGATTGGGCCTCTTGTGTGAAAACTAGAAGATCTTTAACTGGGTTCTGTGTTTTTCTGGGCATTCCTTAATTAGTTGGAAGTCAAAGAAACAAGCAACAGTCTATAGAAATTCATCTAAAGCAGAATATAGGTCTATAGCAGCTGTGACCTCTGAAATTTTATGGATTCAAGCTCTATTGAAAGATTTTCAGGTACTCATACCTCATCCTATTTCTTTGTTTTCTGATAGTATGTCTGCTATTCAAATAACAAAGAATCCAGTTCTTCATGAAAGAACTAAACATATAGAAGTTGATTGCCATTTTATTAGAGAGAAGATCCTAAGTGGCATTATACAACTTGTTTACTTGAAAACCACAGAACAGTTAGCAGATTTGTTCACTAAAGCTTTATATCCTACTCAATTCAAGTATCTGCTAAGCAAGTTGAACATTAAAAATATTCATGTTCAACTTGAGGGGGAGTAACAAGAGAAAGGGTAGTTTAATAAGTTTACAACTTGAATAGGGGTCTTTTATTTATTTTCCAGCTGGATATTTTCCTTGGAAGTCCTTGTATATAAACTAAGAGACAAACAGAATAATACAATTATTTTTCTCCTCTTCTTGGATCTGTGCTGCGTTCTTTGGTAATAAGACAAAGTAAAAGTAGAGTTGGTTGACTCATTCTGAAAAGCAAATCTAGGTTGTTTTGGCTGAGGAAGCTTAGCTTTTTCATTACTTAACATAGAAACAATGGCTGCCATTGTTGGTCTATCTGCAGGATTATCGTGAACACACATAAGTCCAATATTGCCCAATGGGATGGTCTATCTCCAAGTAATTGAAGGAGTCAAGTGGGATGGGCTAACACTCACCTCAACTGAAATACCCAACAGCAATATGCAATCAAGAATTGAATCGAGTGGCCAAATCTGCTATTGGGAACATTGGAGTTGGCGTTGAAAGCATCTTGGTCTCTGCTCCACTTCAATGGAAAGCTAATTTATATCAAATTATATATATATATATATATATATATATATATATATATATATTGAATTTTAATTTAAAGAGGAAAGTACTGTAAAGTACCTCCACAAACCTCAATCTGATCAAACATTAGGAATCATCCTTCATAGTTTGAGCTCATCAAAATTCTATATCAGATTCTGAATCGTGAACAATCCAACCAGACTGCATTGCCAATCCATCAATAACACTATAGACCTCATCAATTGCAGGATGGGTAATGTCACTGACTAAAAACTTGTGCACTTGATTTTCCAACTCTATCCAACTATATGCAGCAATTTTTTTCACTTTTTTATCCTTCATCAACTTTCTCACTTCCTGAGCTTCTTGCCATCTCCCCACGCTGGCATATATGTTTGAAAGCTGGACATAGTTTCCAGAATTCTCTGGCTCTAGCTCCATTAACTTCCTAGCAGAAAGCTCCGCAAGCTCTACATTGGAGTGCGTTCTAGAAGCACCCAATAAGGTTCCCCAAATCACAACATTTGTTGGAATTTGCATGCTAGATATGAAGTTATAGGCTTCTTTTAGTCTTCCTAATCTGCAATAGAGGTCCACAATGCATGCACAATGTTCTATTTTTGGCGTGATTCCATGATTGGACTTCATGCTTTCAAAAAACTTGAGACCTAGTTCAACAAGTCCAGCATGAGTGCAGGCTGTCAATAACCCAACAAAAGTTATGTCATTTGGCTTCACATTATCAACTTCCTTCATTTTTCGGAAAAGATTGATCGCTTCCATTGCTAAGCCATGAACTGCTAAACCTCCAATCATTGAGTTCCAACTAACAATATCTTTTTCAGGCATCTTATTAAAAACTTTATAAGCTTTACTTACATTTCCACATTTTGAATACATGCTCACTAATGCAGAAGCCACATAGACATTTGAGACCAAATCTTGATTCTCTATGTAACTTCCAATTTGGTCACCAATTTCAACTGAGCCTAGTTGTGCACAAGCAGATAAAACACTAACAAGTGTGACATCATTAGGTTTAATTTGATCTCTCCTCATGCATTCGAAAAGCTCAAGTGCCTCAGTGGATCTCCCATTTTGAGCATAACCAGCAATCATTGCGCTCCAAGCAACTATATCTCTCCTATCCATCCTATCAAATTCTCGCCGAGCTTCATCAATGGCTCTACACTTCA
Organism: Croton setiger; assembly: GCA_948099555.1. Taxonomy (NCBI): domain Eukaryota; kingdom Viridiplantae; phylum Streptophyta; class Magnoliopsida; order Malpighiales; family Euphorbiaceae; genus Croton; species Croton setiger. Next base: position 34,336 of record CANUEY010600673.1, read on the forward strand.
CATACATCTCTAGTATTGCTGTTGAAACGATCATATTCCTGCAAAAGTTATTGTCACCAATATAACTTGTTATTCTTAATCCCATCTCTAGATCTCCAAGTTTAGCACATATTGAAAGTAGAGTCACTAAAGTAATTTCACTAGGAACAAATTTCTCAGCCTGCATTCTTTCAAAGATCTTCAATCCCTCATAAGGAAATCCATTGTTGGCATAACAAGAAATCATCGCATTCCAAGTCACTACAGTTCTTTCCGTCATTGAATCAAATAACTGCCGTGCAGCTACGATATCACCAGCTCTTGAATACCCAGATATCAAACAGTTATAAGTAATTGGATCCTTAACCAACATCCCATCAAAAACCTTCCTTGAAGAACCCAACTCTCCAATCTTCGAATAAAAATCCATCATTGCAGTTTGAAAATAAAAATTACCATCAATCCCATAATTTATAACTAAAGCGTGAAACTGTTTCCCCAAATCAACCGCCAACAATGAAGAACATGCTTTCATGATAGGTGGAGCAGTGTAACCACTCAATCGTATACCACTATGGTGCATTGAAACAAATGCTTTTATAGCTTCCATATGCAATGAAATTTTAGTGTAAGCAGAGATAAGAGAATTATAAAGAAACTGATCTGGATGAGGAATTTGATCGAACAAATGGCGTGCATAGGCAATGTAAGGTGAATTTATTAGATTACTGAATAGAAGCGGAGTAAGAGTAGGGTGATTTGTGATTATGAGAGAATGAACTTGTTTGCACTGGTTTACATTCAACGGCAAGTGAAGCAAAGTAATCAAAATCCGCTCCATGTAGACATGTAAAAGTACATGGACTTGAATATTTGGTGGTATAACTAGCCGTTCTTGTAGATGGAAAGAGCTGGCGGGAATTTCAGTTTTTAACGATAATTTAAATATGAGCAGTATAGGATAGGATAAGATAATACCTCTGTACTATAGGCATGACACGATTGTTTTATAGTAACTAGCTGAGAAGATTCTCAAAGAAAAATATATGATACTCCGCCCAAATTTGAATTCTAAAACACAAATTAAGTCACTTTTTTTTTTTCCGTTGATGATACGACGACACAGCGTAGAGAAGAGCTGAGCGGACCGATACATAAATTAAATGTCTTTCTTTCTCTTAGAGTGTAACAAAAAATAGTTAGAGGGGTTTCTTTTTCCCTACTCCACATAGTAAAAAGTACTCATGTACAATAAACACTAATATTTAAATTAATAATATATTAGTTTTGTTATATATTGAATTTTATATTTTCAGGGTATTAACTGTTGTTTTTAATAACAGTAAAGAAAATACAAGTAAAATATTTATTCTGAAACACAATAATTCTAATTAATTTGAAATGTAATTGGTCAAAAATTTTTATATGTTTTTGGTAATCAACGTCCTATGTTTTTGGTAATCAACGTCCAATGTTTAACGTCCGCAAATATCACATTCTGTAGATAACATTATCAATAAACAACAGTAAAAAAAAAATACAAGATTCTTATTCTGAATCAAAATGTCTATCAGATAACCGGAAGCCAACCAAAAGCTCCGTCAAAAATTTGAAACTGTGGTGGCTGGAAAATTGATTTATTGACTTTGTCGAGTTCCAGCAACAGCTGAGACATTTTCCATTTGCCTTTCAATCAAAATCATCCTACAAAGTGATACCAGCCCTTTTCCATTCCGTTTCGGTGATTAAAAGGTTTGTGAAGGAGGCGACATCCTCGACAGTGATGAGAGGAAGAAGATATTTCTAAAAATTTACATTTTAGTGCCTAAAGTTACTTAATAATTTCAGTTGGATCCTTTAGGCATTAAAATGTAAAAAACTATATTATTTTAAGTGTTAGAATGTAAAAAAATAGTTTACATATTAATTTATATTAAAAAGTCATTTTATACACTGATTTATATATTATTCGATATGTAAAAATCAATTTATATATATATATATAATGATCTAAGAGGAAAAAAAAAAAAAAAAACCTTTATTAGTAGATAAAATGCTAATCTTATTCTAAGATCATTTTAGGAAATAGTAATGATCTCTTCTGCAAAATGCAGAATTTAGTTTCCTTTCATTTAACTTATCTTGCCTCTATGGTAGACAGAGTAAGATTATTTACAGACATAGTAGAGTTGGTTGACACATTCTGAAAAGCATATGCTGGCTGTTTTGGCTGGGGAAGCTTAGCTTTTTCATCATTTAACATAGAAACTATGGCTGCCATTGTTGGTCTATCTGCAGCATTATCTTGAACACACAGAAGTCCGATATTAACGCATCGACTTGCATTTGATTTTGAAAATGATTTACCCAATGCTTGATCAACCATGTCTAATCCATTGCTTTCGCACAAACACTGCCATGCCTGCAATAATTTTTCATTTTTTTAAGATGAAACTCTATATATATACTTGATTAGAAACGGTTGACAATGGAATATTCTGACTTACGTAAGTTACAAGGTTCATGTATTGGTTGTCATTTTGGAAGCTGTTAACCCTCCTGCCACTGATAATTTCCAAAATTAATATGCCAAACCCGAAAACATCAGATTTCTCGGAGAATATGCCGCCCAACAGATATTCAGGAGCCATATAACCTCTGTATATTTTATGAAACACAGAAATGAATGCATTTAGTACCTTAAAAATACAAGAATTTCCCAATGTGGCAAAATGACCAAATGAGAAATGCTAATGGAAAAAGAAAAACAAGAACACTGGGAAACCAAAAATCAACATTGCATAGATTACTTACATTGTTCCCACAACCCTGCGAGTGCTTCCTATTACTTCTGTGCCTTCAAAAATTTTGGATAATCCAAAATCCGATATTTTGGGATTCATTTTTTCATCTAAGAGAATATTGCTCGCCTTCAAATCCCTGTGTATAACCCTTAAACAAGAATCGCGATGGAGATAAAGAAGCCCTTTAGCAACTCCATGTATGATATTCATCCGTTCCTTCCAGTCAAGCTCTGCCTTTCTTGCTGGATCTAAACACAAATTCGACGAGCAATCATCACAGCATAAATAGATGGGAAGAAAGAATTAAGCTTTATCACTACTTAAAAGATGAAAATTTGTGGTAAATATTACCAAAAAGGCAAGTGTCCAAGCTTTTGTTGGGCATGTATTCGTAAATTAAAATCCTCTCTTCCCTGTCAACACAGCAGCCAATAAATCTGACCAGATTTCTATGTTTGAGTTTGGAGATCAGCATCACTTCATTCTTGAACTCTTGTAGGCCTTGCCCTGAGCTACTAGAAAGTCTTTTAATTGCTACATCCTTCCCATCCGGTAGTTTTCCCTATGAAAATAAAGGAAATTAGTACTTACGCATATTGAAAGTCATGGATTGAATTTCAATAAATCAGTAATCACCTTATAAACTGGACCATATCCTCCTTGCCCGAGTTTGTTTTCGGTGGAGAAGTTGTTGGTTGCAACTAATATGCTGTTGAAGTCAAATAAAGGCAATTCTACTGAATCTTTATTTCCTGACGAACTTCTCCACATAAATTCTTGAGATTTGTCTCTTGAAGATGAAGAATCAATTTGATCTGCAAAGATATATGATTTTTGGGTTCCGCATAAGTATCGAAAAGGTAACAATAAGATTCAAAATGAGCAGCTTGGCCATTCAGAGCACTGCAAAGAGTATTGTTTCTCCTATGTAAACAATTAATTATTTATATCCTAATCAAATTAAGTAACGCCTGATTTCATGAGTAAATAATGAATAAAAAAAACAAAGATCATTCAAGATGAGAAAGGATGAAGGTAGCAAATTCAACTAACATAACTAAAGTAGCAAGCTTTCAGTTCCTTACCATTTATCAGAAGCTTTTTTTTGGCTCTTAATCTCAAACCATAAATTAGGGCAGCTACAATGGCAGCACTTAAAACTGTAACAATACTGACAATGGTCTTTACTTTTGTCTTTGTGTTTCCATCTCCTAAAATATGGAGCATAAATTAGAAATGGAACAAAAATTGCAAGTTTCTTTAAAAGATATGAAAAGAAAATAAACAACTAGTACCCTTATCCAATTCTGAATATGCAAGGCGTAGAAAAAGATCTTGGCCACCGAACGGTAACTCACGCATATCAACAAGGCTTCCTCCCCAGATAAGACAACCAATCCCACTTACAAATGCATAACCTGAACAAGAACAGTTACTGATGCACTGCTGTTGGCATTCAGTTTCATTCAAATCGTTCAACACGTTGTACGAATCCGGAAGCATCAATCCACCGATCTTCGAGAAACCATCTGGATTTCCTCCTTGAGTGTTAATCACACTTGTGTTTCTCCCACAATTCAGTTCGCTCTGCCTCACACACCCACCACTCCAGTTCCCCTTCATCCACTCCTCATTAGACTTTGGCACAAATCCTTTCAAGCATCTACAAGTTAGATTTGGATCATACCTTTGGCAAACCCCAAAAGGTCCGCATGCACCATAAACTTCACAAGGAGAAGCTGGTGCCCCCCATCTAGGATACCATCCCCTCTGTCTTGTCCAACACAATAAACTCAAAATTCCCTTTGATGTAATCTTAAACATATTATAATTGCAGTCCCGGAGAATCTGAACATCAAATAATCCAGTTCCATTCCCTGTATGAAGTCCGCTCTCAGAATCAGTACTCAATTCTGGTATCCCAATAAATTTTGTTTTGTCCCAAGGCCCACCTCTCCAATAAGGTTTTGACCCCTTAGAAACAACAAGTAATGGGGGAGTCTGTGGAAGTATATTAGCAGTAAAAACTCCAGGGGATGGATCATTATCACTTCTCCAGGAGTTGAGAGAACCTATATATCTATCTGTTTCATTGAAAACCAGCCATTTTCCAGGCAACATAGAATCAGTAGGATTCTCTAGGTAGCAGTCCCATAATTTATCTCCTGTTTCACTATTCCACAAAGCAAACACTCCCTCATCTGAAAGCAACCCAATTGAATTCTTTGATGTGTAAGAAACATTAGTCGACCAGACAATATTTTGCTTCCCATCAAGAAGCCACAAATTCCCATCCCTCCCAATTGTTAGACTAGCTGAGGAATTTGTAATTGGGTTGTCTCTGTTGGCAACCCAAACAACAGTTCTAGGTAAAACCTCCTTAAACCAGATACCTACATATTGAAAATGGGAATTATTAGGGGTAAAGAAACCCAACTCAAAAGTTTGGTTAGGGGAATCAAGAATTTGCCCTGGCAAGAGTGGAGTGGATGAAGTTATGTTATAAATAACAGAGCAATAAGCCAACGATAATAAATTGAACAAAAAAACCCACAAAAATGCAAGTTTGGAACACATCTCTCTTCTACCCATCTGAACCCTAAACTGATAATGAAGAAATTTAAGAACATGGTGACAATATATAGAAAAAGGAATGAACTTGATTAGTGGGGAAGCTGCAACTAGTAATGGAAGTCAACCTTCATGGAAAATTATTCCAACCCATTTCTAAGAGAACGTATGGAAGGGTATGTTATCAAAACACTCCTTTGTTCTTAGTCATCGGTCAAGTTGGAAATCTCTGTATCTTCGTCTCTTTCTGTTGATGTTGATTGGAGTAGATAAGGCTAAACTACAAGAAATACAAAACTAAAGTAAAGTAATATTTTTTTAAAAAGTAGGTAATTTTGTTTGATTTGTGAATTTTTTTAAGCAGATAATAATTACACTCAAGTCTTTTCTAATAAAATTTATTAATATTTTTATTTTCTTTTAAAAAACATTAATATTTATAATAATTATTTTTTAGTTATATAAAATAATTAAATCATGTCCAAAAAAATCCACTTCTTTATAATTTTTTGAAAGAATATTTTGTTTCTAAATTGGTTTATTTTGTAAGAAAAAAAAAACAAAACCAACTTCCTATAACCAAAATCTAAATATTAGTATTACAATAAAAAATTTAAATTATTTTAATTAGACATCAAATAATTATTTTTATAACTTTAATAGTAAAATTAAAAAAAATCTAATTATTATTTAAGGGAACCATGATTTTACGAACTGGAAATAAATAGTAAATATGTGAGAATATAAATGTTAATATGTAAAAGCAAAAATAGTTATTTTTTTATGTTGTTTTGGAATAAAAGGAAAATTTATACATTTTATTGGAAGATATGTAAGACAATAAATAATTAAGAAAAGAAAATAATGGAAATTAAAATTGAGTTAATGGTTGACAATAATATGATGGGTCTTAGTCTCCTTAGTCATCTAATAGTATTTAGAGAGAAAGAAAGTATCCTGTGGATATTATTTGTTCAAACATCATCATTGGAAAACAAAGAATGTTAATGTCAAGTGGCAGATTTGAATCATTCAAACAACATTCAGCGCATTCAAACAACATTTAGCGGACATTTTGATTTTTGATGAATACTAAAGTGTTTTTGAACATACTTATTTGAAGACACATTTAAATGAACAATAAAATTTTTACATATAATATATTTTATTTTTAAATAAGAAAGTAAATCAATAAAATTTATTATTTATTTTAACATTTAATATTGTGTCCTTTTGATATTAAAAACTAAATGATATTTTCTAGTGGACGACGGTCCAAAATGATGTGGCATATAAATGTGACTGCACATTCATATTTTTGTCATTCAGATGCTCTAAAAAGATTAGTTTAGTTTGTAATTGAAAACCTTAAAAAATAATCATAATTTCAGTGATGAAATTAAAACCTGAATTTGTCAGAAGCCAAAGAAAACGAATTGCCCAATGCTCGATCAACCATGTCCACTCCACTGGTTTTGCACCAAGATTGCCATGCCTGCAACAATTTTTCACTTCTTTAAAATGAAATTCTATGTATTTAATGAGAATAGGATTATATGAAATCTGACTTACATATGCTATAAGGCTCATGTTTTGGTCACCATTCTGGAAGTTGTTAACCTTTCTCCCACTAACAATTTCCAAATCCAAAGACATTGGCTTTCTCTGAAAATACACCGCCCAACATATATTCAGGAGCCATATAACCTCTGTATTTGATCCAAAATAGGAAAAATCAATGCATTTAGTACTAAAGTACAAGCATTTCCCAACATGGGATAGAATGCTTACAATGTTCCCACAACCCTGTGAGTGCTCTCTAGAACTTGCGTGCCTTCAAATATTCTTGCTAATCCAAAATCTGATACTTTGGGATTCATCTTTCATCCAAAAGAATATTGCTCACCTTCAAATCTCTGTATATAACTCTTAAGAAGGAGATAAAGAAGCCTCGAGCAGCTCCAGTTATTAATAGAGATAAATAAATGCCTCTGGAGTCAAAATAGGAGATGTATTAATGCAAGAAGGGCAAACTTTGGCTTTTATTAGCAAGGTTTTATCGGTGAAGAACCAAACTCTATCAATATATGAAAATAACTATTAGCTATACTGTTTGTTTTACAGCATTGGGACAATTACTTAGCTCACAGGAACTTTATCATTAAGACTGATCACAAGAGTCTTAAGTTCCTGTTGGAGCAGAAGATATCCACTGCTTCTCAGCATTATTGGTTGATTAAATTATAACCATATGACTTTGAGATACAATATAAGAAGAACACAGTGGCTGATGCTCTCTTTAGAATTCCATCTACTTCTCTTCAATCTTTAATAGTCCATATTATATCTGATCAACTTTTGGAAGCTATACAAGAGCAGCGGATAGCATATTCAAAATTATAGATAATCATCAATGAGCTGAAGCAGAATCCAGCTTCTCATTCTCAATATACTTGGCAGAATGAAGAACTCATAAGAAAGGGAAGATTAGTGATTGGTAACAGCAAGACTTTGAGGGAAAAGTTTCTACAAATTTATCATGAGACTGCTGTAGGAGGGTACTCAGGGGTTAATGCTACTACCAACAGATTTAGCTCAATTGTTTATTGGAAAGGGCTTAAAACGGCAGTGAGGAATTTCATAAGGAGCGTTCAAGTATGTCAGCAAGCTAAGTATGAATCAGTGGGTCTTCCAGGGAAGTTACAACCACTGCCAATACCTACAGGTATCTTCACTGATATCACTATGGACTTTATTGAGGGATTGTCAAAGTCTAATAACAAGACTGTCATCTTTGTGGTAGTGGATAGACTCACAAAATATGCATATTTCATAGCATTATCTCATCCCTTCACTACTAAGATGGTTGCTCAATCATTTTTAGATAATGTGTACAAGTAGCATGGTTACCTACAATTGTTGTCTGTGACAGAGACAAGCTATTTACTAGTCAGTTCTGGCAGAAATTCTTGAAGTTGCAAGGGGTATATCTCAATCTATCTACTTCTTACCATCCTCAGACAGAGGTAGTTAATATGTGCCTAAAAACATATTTGAGATGTATGACAACTGATGTACCTAAGAAGTGGACAGGCTGGTTTAGTGTAGTCGTTAGTCTTCCTTAAAACTGATAGTGGGTACAGTAATTGGCCCCTAATTTTCTTTGATTAGTTAGGAAAATGACATTTGCAAATTGTAAGGGTTAATATTTCCACTAATCTTGTTGTGGATATTTTTTGTTCAAACTTCAACATGCACACATACACATAGACCTGGCCCTGGAAAGGTTCAAATTTTTTGAACTTCGGTTATTAAACTGTTTCAGCCATAATTGAATCGTTGCCAAACCGTAATCGGCACTATCTCAGGACAGACAGATTCAAAGTTTCAAACAATTAAACGTTTCGAACAATGAACCGATCCAAAATGACAATTTCAAACCGGCATTTCTGCATAATTCAAATCGAACCAATCAAAATCAATGGTTCGAACCGTATGCATTTAGAATCCTCAGTTCAAAATGGACCCATGCACTAAACCAGTCACCTTTTTATGCAGTAGAAAATTTCTGATTTACAATTAAAGAAATTGATACTCTTATTTGTTTATTTACTATTTCATCAAACCCTTATTAATTTGATAAAGAAAATATTTCCCTTGTGTTGCATAAACATAATTACAAAATCATCCCTAATGTTATGTTTTTTGCTGGGGTTGCCACTAAAAATTCCAGATAATTATAAATTACAAAAACCAACTTAACTTACTATATATTGAACATAAGGAACCAAAAATTATACCAGCAAAAATACTAATGATAATGATATCTTGTACAAAACCCAGAACTGGATTTCCACTCATTTTAACTTATCTCGGCTCCATCACTGATTCAGAAAGATAATTTACCGACAAAGTAGAGTTGGTTGACACATTCTGAAAAGCAAAAGCAGGTTGCTTTGGCTGAGGAAGCTTGACTGCTTCACCACTTAACATAGAAACAATGGCTGCCATGGTTGGTCTATCTGCAGCATTATCCTGTACACAAAGAAGTCCGATATTAATACATCGACGCACTTTTGATCTCGAAAAAGATTTGCCCAATGCTCGATCAACCATGTCTAAACCATTGCTTTCACGCCAACAGTGCCATGCCTGCAAAAATTCAGAACGTCAAAATGAAATTCTATAAACTTGATTAGAAAAGGTTGATAATGAAAACCTGACTTACATAAGCTACAAGGCTCATGTATTGATTGTCATCTTGGAAGCTATTAACCCTCCTGCCGCTAAAAATTTCCAAAATCAAGACACCAAACCCAAAAACATCAGATTTCTCAGAGAATATTCCTCCCAATAGATATTCAGGAGCCATATAGCCTCTGTACATATGTGGAAGACAGGAAAATGAATACATTAGTACCTTAAATCCACAAGCATCTTTTTCATCTCAACTCAACATGTTGCTATGCTTGAAAAATACTAAATTTAAGTGGAAAAAGGGGAAAAAAAAAAAAGAAAACCAGCATTTGCAGATTGCTTACATTGTTCCAACAACCCTGCGAGTGCTTCCTATTTCTTCTGTGCCTTCAAAGATTTTTGACAATCCAAAATCTGATATTTTGGGATTCATATTTTCATCCAAAAGAATATTGCTTACCTTCAAATCCCTGTGTATAACCCTTAAACAAGAATCGCGATGGAGATAAAGAAGCCCTTGAGCAACTCCAAGTATAATGTTCATCCGTTTCTTCCAGTCAAGCACTGCCTTTCTTGCTGAATCTGAACAACAATTTGGCAAGCAATCATTACTCCACTAATAGAATGGAAGAAAGAACTTCACTCCATCGTTATTTTAAAAACTGAAATTACAGTATCTCTTACTGAAAAGATAATTGTCCAAGCTTTTGTTGGGCATGTATTCATAAATTAATATCCTCTCTTCTCTTTCAATACAGCAGCCTATAAGTCTGACAAGATTTCTATGTTTGAGTTTGGAGATCAACATTACTTCACTCTTGAACTCTTGTAGGCCTTGCCCAGAGGTACTAGAAAGTCTTTTAATTGCCACATCCTTCCGATCCAGTAGCTTTCCCTGCACAAAACTAGGAAATTAATGCTTACGCATATTTGTCTTCATCGTTGATTCTTAATTAGAACATTTTATTTGAATTTCAATGAATAAAATGAAACCTTATAAACTGGACCATATCCTCCTTGCCCGAGCTTGTTTTCTGTCGAAAAGTTGTTGGTTGCAACTAATATGCTGTTGAAGTCAAATGAAGGCAACTCTGCTGCATCTGAATTTCCTGCTAAACTCCACAAGGATTCTTGAGATTTGTCTCTTGAAATGTCAACTTTATCTGCCAAAGATATATGATTTTGAGGTTCTTTTGGTATTCAAAAGTTAAATATTAATATTCAAAACAAGAAGTTTGGCCATATAGAGCACTGCTAACGACTTCTTTCCCCCCAAGTAAATAAATAAATGTTGGTGTCCCAATAAACAGTAAGGCCTAATTTCGTGAGAAAATAATGAATGAAAAAACACATATTATCCATATTAAGAAAGGATGAAGATTGAAAATTCAACAAAAATCATTAAAGTAGCAACCTTTCAGTTTCTTACAATTTATCATAACTTCGATTTTGGCTTTCCACTTCCAGAAAACATAAATCGCGGCAGCTAAAATGGCAGCACTTAAAATTATAACGACAATGGCAATGATCTTTACTTTTGTGTTTCGATCTCCTAAAATATAAGTAAACATTAGAAATGAAACAAAATTGCAAGTTTCTTTAAAAGAAAAGAAACAAATACTACCATCATCCAATTCTGAATGTGCAAGACGTAGAAAAAGATCTTGGCCACCGAACGGTAACTCACGCATATCAACAAGGCTTCCTCCCCAGACAAGACAACCTATCCCTCTTACAAATGCATAACCTGAACAGGAACAGTTACTGACACACTGCTGATAACATTCATTTTGATTCAACTCATTCAACGGGACATAAGAATCTGGAAGCATCAATCCACCAATCTTCAAGAAAATATCTGGCTTTCCTCCTTGTTTGTTGATGGTGCTTGCATTTCTCCCACAATTCAGCTCGCTCTGCCTTACACACCCTCCACTCCAGTTCCCCTTCATCCATTCCTCATTTGACCTCGGCATAAATCCTTCCAAGCATCTACAAGTTAGATTTGGATCATACCTTTGGCAAACCCCAAAAGGTCCACATGCACCATAGACTTCACATGGAGAAGCTGGTGCCCCCCATTTAGAATACCAGCCCCTCTGTTTTGTCCAACACAATATACTAAAAATTCCGGTTGATGTAATCTTAAACATGTTGTAATCACAGTCCCGGAGAATTTGAACATCAAAAAATCCAGTTCCAGACTCAATACCTGCTCCTGTATGAAGTCCGCTCTCAATATCAGTACTCAATTCTGGTATCCCAATAAACTTTATCTTATCCCAAGGCCCACCTCTCCAATAAGGTTTTGACCCCTTCCAAACAATAAGTATTGGAGGAGTCTGTGGAAGCATATTAGCAGTAAAATCCCCAGGGGATGGGTCATTCTCACTTTTCCAGGAGTTGAGAGAACCTATATATCCATCTGTTTCATTGAAAACCAACCATTTTCCAGGCAAGATAACATCAGTAGGATTCTCCTGGTAACAATCCCATAATATATCTCCTGTTTCACTATTCGTCAAAGTAAACACTCCCTCGTCTGAAAGCAAACCAATTGAATCCTTTGATGGGTTAGAAACATTAGTAGACCAGATAACGTTCTTCTTCTGCCCATCAAGAAGACATAAATTGCCATCACCCCCAATTATTAAACTTGCTGAGGAATCCGTAATTGGGTTTTCTCTATTGGCCACCCAAACAACAGTTTGTGGAAAAACTTCCTTAAACCAGATACCCACATAGTGAAAATGGGAATTATTAGGAGTAAAGAAACCCAACTCAAAAGTTTGATTAGGGGAATTAAGATTTTGCCCTGGCAAGAGTGGAGTGAATGAAGTTATGTTATAAATAACAGAACAATAAGCTAATGAAAACAAATTGAAAATAAAACCCCTTAAAATTGCACTTTTGAAACACATCTCTCTTCTAATCATCTAATCCTTCACTGATAATGAAAAATAACATGATTATATAATATATAGAAAAGTAATGAACTTGATTAGTGGGGAAGCAACAGCTGGCAGTGGAAGTCAATTTTCAAGTAAAATCTTTCCACACCATTTCCAGAAGAATGTATATTGATGATACAAAGATAAGAAATTTTTGAAAATTGTAGAGTGAAGTGAATAAACAAATTTTATCCGAAAAATGTAGTAGATTATGATTATTACCTCAAGAGAAATCTGATAACCCAACAAAAATCTAAAAAAATCAACAATGGAGATTGAGTGGCCCACTTGGAATCTTAATCTCTGTATCTCCGTCGCTTTAAGTTGATGACTTGATGGTGATACTGTTCTTATTGAACACAACTGTGAGTATTATTTTTGAAAGAGACTATTATTTTTAAAACGTTGGTAACTGTTTGGTGTATAGATTAATAGAAAATTTTTTTTAAATATATATATATATATATATATATATATATAATTTGAAGGAAAGTGAGTTTCAGATGAGAAATAATGTTTAGGAGGAAGAAGGAGACGGAAAATTTTCATTTTGATCCTTGTTTTTTGGACAGATTCAAATTGGAGTTGTTTTGGACAGATTTAAATAGGCCTTGAAATTGCAGTTTCGATTCTCTCAAATAGTTCCTGCAATTCACACAAACTTATAGGATGAGCGAAGTGTCAATTTGCTAGAAAGATTTGATACTTGGAGTGTCAATTTGTATACAAATAAAGTTTGAGTTTTCATTTAAAAAAACTCGTAAAGTTTAGATTTAAAATTGTATTTAAGACATTTTTTATTAACTATTTAAAAAAATTAATTAATATTTATTTAACCTTTGAAAAAACATTTTATTTTAACAAGTTATAAAACATTTGATCCTTGTTCCATCCAAATTGATCCTTTTGACTTAGATGTGACAATGATCCAATTCCGATTTAATGTTTGGTGAGTTATGGTTCAAGTTAGTGATTAACTTGAATCATACCATATTCTTAGCAAATCAAGGATAGGTAGCAGACGAACGATTTACAATTCGTCGATGGTTGGCAGTTCATCAATGGTTAATCAATTTAAGTAGTTTTCAGGTAGTTTCAAGTTAAAAAAGATTCAATTCAAGAAATAAATGAATATAAACTAGACCACTTTTCTCGCAGTTTCAATTTGGACTTTCACTCTACACTTGGATGCATACTGGTTTTGCTTAACTTGTGATTCTAAACTGACAGTTTAAGTATCAAATCGACAGATAGCCACTTGTACTTGTTATTGACAAAAAAATTTTATTATTTTTGGAATAAAATTATAATTTATTCTAATTCTAAGAGAGTTTGGTAAGACAATAAATAATTATAAATGTGTGTTACTTGCATAAAAGTTCACTTATGAATTATTAATCTGAAAACTAACAATAGTTTCTTGAATTTAGAATGGAAAACACTTTTAATTTTCTATTTCTTGAGAATTTCTTTAATTTTTTAAACCATACATTAAATTTTTTGTCTTTTGAGTTTTGATTAATAAAGGGGTATAATGGTCCATAGCCTACTTTATTTTCAAACATCAATCATAGCATTTATGGAGAAACAAAGAATGTTAGTGTCAATGGAAGTACCAATCTGTTAAAAAAAAAAAAAAAAATAGAAGTACCAAAATAGGCATAGCCATTTTTTACTAAGTACTACAAAATTTTGTGGGGTATAAATATTTGTAACTTTTGTGTTTTAATGGTAAAAAAAAATTCAAATAAATTGTTGAACTTATAAACCGAATTATTTAAATTATTCAAATTGATTTTTCTATAAATTAGGTTCAGATGACCGGAAAAGTAATAAATAAATAAATTTAGGGGCAGAAACAAATTAAATTATTTACTTATTTTAGCAGTTAGTACACTATTTTAAATACAATTCACTTGAGTTGAGAATTCATATAGTACCGTTTATTATTTAATGTAAAAATATATAATTAAAATCATAGGTTAATTTTTTTTTTCTTGTTTCAATTTTAATACTTCCTCCCTACAAATTTAATTGTTTCAATATTAACCATAGATAATTATTATTGAACGAATCATTAAATACAAATCCTTTAAAAAAATAATTAAACACAAATTAATATAAAAAGAAAAAAAAAATTAAGGATATGATATTTATTGTGTGGCTTGTATATTATGTGAGGAATAGTGATTGATTGTGATTGAATGACCCAATTTGTTCTTGGTCTTATTGTTGAGGTGACACTCCAATTAATTGCCCTATAAAATCAAAACTCAATTTATCTACATAACGTAAGAGTATTTCATTTGATTTCGTTAAAAACGTTTCAATAAAATTTATACTATAAAAAATAAAATTATAATTATATAATTAATTAGATTAATTAATTAAATTAAAATTATAATCTAATATGAAAAGTTGCTTGTATATAATTATATATAGTAATTAATTAATTAATTTTAATATGATTTACTATATTAATTATTAATTAATAAATTAGTAATATTTTGATATGAAAAGGTTGTATTTTAATAATAAATTAATTAAATTAAATCACATTTTTGAAAGGTAATAATATTATAATTATTAATTAAAAAATTTAAATCATATTCTAATAAAATAAATTTTAATTATATTAATTAAATTCAAATTATATTATAATAATGAATACTATATAATTATTCATAATAATTAATTATACTTTAATAAAAAATACAATTTTAAATATTAATTAATTAAATTATAATAAAATAATTAATTTAATTATGTATAATAAAAAACGCTATTTGATACTAATTTTTTATATTTTTCAATAATTTACTTTTTTAAAAAAATTAATTTTATATATAATTAATAACTAAAATCTAAACTATTACATAATTAAATAACGAGTGGCTAAATAAGTACAAGTACAAAGCACGTTAAAAACCTAGTTATTTTTAAAGGAGGGTAATTTTTTTTTATGAATTATTGAAATTTTTAAAATTAATCAAAATGGCCCTTATATTTGGGTTGGAAAAAAAGTACAATTATTACATTTGTGCTCAATTTACACTTAATTTGTCAAATTTTCTGCCAAATAGCTCACTTTGAGCAATTTTTTAAAGCTACAAACAAGTTTTCTGAAGCGAAGCTTCATAGGATAGGCTTATAAATTTCAAGCGGGTTACTGAAATATCCAACACACAAGTTTTGACATTTTGAGCAAATGGGCTATTTTGCAAAACATGGCCAATTATGGGCATATATTGAATGCAATTTTCAAACATAATTTGCCTGAATTTATGTTTAAAAATAGTGTTAAAAAAAGTAAATGATGATAAAATAATTGGCAAATTACTCCATATTTTCTCTTACTGGTGTAAATGAACTGAGCTAAGCCGAGCTAAGTATACTCGGCTTGTTTACGTTTCAAGTTTTGAACTAATTTTTATCGAACCGTGACTTGAGTAGCTCGCGAGCGGTTTATTTTTTTAAAAGAATTTTAAATGAGAAAAAGAAAGAGATTTTAGATGCATAGTTAGATATAAATTTTTATTTTAGTATCTATTAATCATTATATTACTATAAATGTGAACATTTCAAAAAAAAAAAATTATTTAATACATGTTTAAGCAAAAATAAAATTAAACAAACATATTAATCAGTTTGAAATCTCAACTCGATCGATTCATTTGGTAATTTAGCTGATTCATTTAGTTTTTGGACGAACTTTAATGGAGCAAATTTTGAATAGCTCGCAAACGGCTAAGCGGGTGTATTCCCATCAACCCCAATTGTTAAACTAGCTGAAGAATCTGTAATTGGATTCTCTCATCGGCCACCCAAACTGCAGTTTGAAGAGAAACTTCCTTAAATCAGATACCCACATGCTGAAATTGGGAATTATTAGGACTAAAGAGTCCCAACTCAAAATTTTGATTTAGGGTATTAAGATTCTTCCCTGGAAAGAGTGGATTGGATGAAGCTGTGTTATAAATTACAGAACAAAATAGTAAAGACAACTGAACAAAAAAATCCATAAAAATGCAATCTTGAAACAGAACTCTCTTCTACCCATCTGATAGATCACAGTAAGGCAATCCATTACCTGCTGCAAAATTGTTTAAAGGACCTTGGTAACAAGTCTTAAAATTGCTGAAATTTTGTGAATGTGATTTTTGGTTTTCATGGAGATTGGAGACGAAGAAGTAGGAGGATGAGGAAGGAGCTCTTTATTTATGAAGATCAAATTTAAAACAGAGAAGGAAACGTCAATCTCTTGAAGCTGTTCTTCTGCAAAGTTCT
The DNA here is from genome assembly GCA_948099555.1 of Croton setiger. Lineage (NCBI taxonomy): Eukaryota > Viridiplantae > Streptophyta > Magnoliopsida > Malpighiales > Euphorbiaceae > Croton > Croton setiger. The sequence goes on from CANUEY010600673.1 coordinate 51,125, forward strand.
CATCGAAGAGATAAAAGCTAAGAATAAAGATTAAACAATAAGTTTATTGATTGATCTGTAGCTCAGAAGATTAAACAGAAACAAATACAGAACTATAATATATAGGCCACAGAAGAATATATATTATTTAAAAGCTACTGTATATTATACAAAAATAAAGCTCCAAACTTTATTTCAAGAGAAGAACAAAAACTATGATTTTCTGAAACAAATTTGCAGAATATAATTTCCTATCATTTTTCCTTATCTTGGCTCAACCACTGATTCAGTAAGATAATTTTCAGAAAAAGTTGAGTTGCTTAACACATTCTGAAAAGCAAAAGTAGGTTGTTTTGGCTCAGGAAGCTTAGCTTTTTCACCACTTAACATTGAAACTACATCTGCCATTGTTGGTCTATCTGCAGCATTATCTTGAACACACAGAAGTCCAATTTTAACAAGATGACTTGCTTTCGATCGCGAAAATGATTTGCCTAATGATTGATCAACCATCTCTACTCCACTGGTGTTGCACCAAGATTCCCAAGCCTGCAACAATTTTCATTACCTTCAATATGAAATTCCGTCTGTTTGCTTAACGAAATTACAATAGCAATAATGGTGAAAAATAGACTTACATAAGCTACAAGACTCATGTTTTGATCATTATTGAGGGAGCTATTAACCTTTCTACCACTAACAATTTCCAAAATCAATACTCCAAATCCAAAAACATCAGATTTCTCCGAAAATACGCCACCCAACAGATATTCAGGAGCCATGTAACCTCTGTATTTGATTGAAAATAGAAAAGTCAATGCATTTAGTACAAAAGTAGTTGATTTTTCTGTAGCTTCGAGCTAAGTATTTCTCAACATGGTATAGAATGCTTACAGTGTTCCGACGACCCGGCGAGTGCTTCCTAGATCTAGTGTGCCTTCAAATATTCTTGCCAATCCAAAATCTGATATTTTTGGATTCATTTTTCCATCCAAAAGAATATTGCTCACCTTCAAGTCTCTGTGTATAACCCTTAAGCAAGAATCACGATGGAGATAAAGAAGTCCTTGAGCAACTCCAACTATAATGTTGATCCGTGTCTTCCAGTCAAGTTCTGCTTTTCTTGCTGGAACTGAACAACAAACCAAATGTTAAATTAGCTCTACTGATAGAAAGAACAGAACTTAAATGTACTTAAAAAAGAGAAAGTATGATTACTCCTACCGAAAAGGTAAGCGTCCAAGCTTTTGTTAGGCATGTACTCATAAATTAATATCTTCTCTTCTTTTTCAATGCAGCAACCAACAAGTTTAACTAGATTTCTGTGTTGGAGTTTGGATATCAACTTCACTTCATTCTTGAATTCTTCTAGGCCTTGTCCAGAGCTGCTAGATAGTCTTTTAATCGCCACATCCTTCCCGTCCAGTAGCTTTCCCTACAAAAAGCCATGAAATTATTACTTTATATGCATGTTTTCATCTTCTTCAATGATTGAATAAGAACATTATTCCAATAAAATTCTGTAATCACCTTATAAACCGGACCGTATCCTCCCTGCCCGAGTTTGTTTTGCAGACCAAAGTGATTGGTTGCAACTAATATGCTATCAAAGTCAAACAAAGGCAATTCTACTGAATCTTTATCATCTGAATCACTTCTCCACGCAAATGATTGCAATTTGCCTCGTGAACTGTTCATTTTATCTGCTAAAGATAGGAACTCTTTGTTCTTAGTATTGAAAAGTTAAGAGAATAAAGCTCAAAACAAGAAGCTCAGCTATTCAGTTTCTTACCAGTTATGATAACCTTTTTTTGGGATCTCCACTTCCAGAATCCGTAGATCATTGTAGCTATGATGGCAGCAGTTAAAACAGCTAAGATACTGACAATAATCTTTGTTTTTGTGCTATGACCTCCTCCTAAAATACAGCAATGAAACCAAATTGTAAATTTCTTTAAACTGAAATAAAGAAACAAGAATTATGAAAGAAGAACGTTGTTAAAGTCAAAAGACTACCGTCAACCAAATCTGAATACGCAAGACGCAGAGAAAGATCCGGGCCTCCAGGTAATTCAACCATATCAACCAGCTCTCCTCCCCAAACCAAACAACCAATCCCAGTTACATATGAATAACCTATGCAGGAACAATTACTGAGACACCGCTGATGACATCCATTTTCATCTAAATCTCTCATTGAATCAGAAGCATATTCTGGAAGCTTAAATCCACTAATCTTCAAAAACCCATCTGGATTTCTTCCTTGTGTGTTATTGGAACTTACATTTCTCTGACAATTCAGTTCGATTCTCCTTACACAACCTCCGCTCCAGTTCCCTTTCATCCATTCCTCATCTGACTTTGGCACATAACCTTTCAAGCATTTGCACATTGAATTCGTTGTTTCATTTCTATGGCAGACCCCAAAAGGTCCACAAGCATTATAAAAGTCACAAGGAGTAAGGGGTGCCTGCCATATAGGAACCCAACCCCTCCCACTTGCCCAACACAAAAACATCTGAACTCCTTTTGGTGAAAGCTTAAACATAGTATACTTACAGACCTGGAGTGATCCAACAGTAAAATAAGCAGTTTTTGAGTCAGGACGTTCTTCAAGCTGACCACTTTGATAAACAGAATACATTTCTGGTAACCCTGTAAATTTTAATTTGTCCCAAGGTCCACTTCTCCAACGACGCTTTGACCCTTCCCAAATAACAACTTGACCTGGTGAATATGGAGGAACATTAGCATAAAACTCCCCAGGAGATGGATCATTCTCACTTTTCCAGCTGTTGGCATTCAGTACGTACCCATTTGTTTTATTGTACACCAACAATTTTCCTGGCAAGAGAATATCTGTAGGATACAGAGAGGTATCCCATAATTTATTTTCTGTTTTGGTATCCTTCAAGGCCAAAAATCCATCATCTGGAAGAAAAGCCATTGAATCATTTGATGGGTTAGTGATATTAGTTGACCAGATGATGCTTTTCTTCCCATCAAGAAGCAGCAAATTCCCATCACTGCCAATTGTTAGACTTGCTGAAGAATCTGTAACTGGGTTCTCTCTGTTAGCCACCCAAACAACAGTTCGAGGAGAAATTTCCTTAAACCAGATACCCACATATTGAAAATGGGAACTATTACCACTAAAGAATCCCAACTCAAATACTTCCCCAGGAGAACTAAGAATTTGACCTTGCAAGAGTGGTGAAGATGAAGTTATGTTATAAATAAGAGAGCAATAAGCTAAAGACAACAAATTTGACAAGAAAACCCATGAAAAAACAACTTTGAAACAAAACCCTCCTCTACCCATTTGATCACTAAAATAATGTTGAAAAAACTTAATGACAGATTAAGAATATATAGCAAAAGAATGACCTTGATTAACGGGGAACTGTAGTTGCTAATGGAGGACAATAGTCAAAGAAGTGTCGTATACCCTATTGAAAAGGAAACTAAAGAATAATAAATTCTATCATTGAGTGAATAGTCAAGAGCATGAGCAAACCGCAGTTTACTTAGTCAATGATAGACATGGGATGTTCACATCGGCTACTACAAGTGTTGTTACCTTCCAAAATTGGTCTTTATTGTTGATTCTTCCTCTTCAAAGTCTTTCAAGAATGTTTAGGTCTCTTACCACAATCCTATCCAAAAGACTTTGAATGTAAGAATTTAATCTGCAGAAAAGTCTCAGTGATGCTTTTATTCTTAAAAACAATCTTGACCAGTAGATCATCATACAGAGGATACCCTTTAATTTGGATTTTATTGGGGCAGATGGGATTTTGTTGATAAGGTAATCTATAGCTCACTTTGATCTGTTTCATCTTTTACTTCCTCATTTCCAGTCAAGAACTTTTAACTCATCTCGCAGACTAAGAAAATAGAAATTATTTCACATTAAATTCTCAACACCATTACATGATTATCAAATATGATAAAATCTTATTCATATTAGTAATATTGACATTAACAAGTAAAGACCAAATAATAACAATATACTGAGTGGAAGCACACATCTATTAATTGTGAAACAAATGATTTCTGGGAAATAGTGATACAACACAAGAAAAAGCAACTCATTATTTACGAGCTATAAAATTCTTTAAAAAGAAAAATAAAAATATCCAAAATTTACCTTAAGATAACAGCAAATACTTATGATCTTTTGTACAAATTGCAGAATCTAATAATTTCTCTCCTGTGCTTTACCGGGGCTCAATCATTGATTCAGTAAGATAATTTAGAGACATTGTAGAATTGCTTAACACGTTCTGAAAAGCGAATGTAGGTTGCTTTGGAGGAGGAAGCTTAACTTTTTTGCCACTTAACATAGAACTATGGCTGCCATGGATGGTCTGTCTGCAGCACTATCTTGCACACACAGTGTAGGATTGAATGAATGAGATGTTAGAGTTTCTGTAATAGATTGTAAAAGATTGTAAAAACGAAAGATTGATTATTGTAATTAGTTTACAGCTTGTATATATATGTACATTAATCTATACTATCAGGAAACTACTTGTAAACAGAATTCTAAATTTAATACAACTTCTGTTGGATCACCTACGTGCAACTTGACCAAATAGTAATTAAAGGAAGTTCCAGGAACAGCTTTTGTACCGTCAGAACGAACAAATGGCAGACATATACTCCTATCTTCCAGTTTTTCCTTAATAAAATGTCTATCAATCTCTGAAATGCTTATTGTGTTTTGCTGTCACAGAATAACTTGGAAGCGGACTTTGGAGGAAATCCAATCTACTGAACTTCAAGAAACCATCTGAATTTCCTCCTTGAGTGTTATTGGCACTTTTGTTTCTTTGACAGATCAGTTTGCTTCGCCTTACACAACCTGCACTCCAGTTCCCTTTGATCCATTCCTCATTTGACTTCGGCAGAAATCCTAGCAAGCATCTACAAGCCGGATTCTCAACGTATCTTTGTCAAACCCCAAAAGCCACATGCTCCATAGAGTTCACATGGAGTAACAGGCGCCTCCCATCTAGGAGACCAGCCCGTCTGTATCGTCCAACACAAGAACCTCATAACTCCTGTGGATTTGAGCTTAAACATAGTCTAGTTGCAGTACTGGAGTAATCCAACATTAAAATATGCAGTTTGTGGATGAAGACCTTCTGCAAGCTGACTAGTTGGATCGACAGTATATTCATTAGCAGTAAATTTTGTTTTGTCCCAAGGCCCACTTCTCCAATAACGGTTTTAACCTTTCCAAATAACAGATTCATCTGAAGAGGAGTCTGTAGAGGTACATTAATAGTAAAATCACCAGGGGATGGATCGCTCTCACTTTTCCAGTAAGTCACATTAAGCATAAACCCATTTGTTTCATTATAGAGCAAGAAACTTCCTGGCAAGACAGCATCTGTAGGATTCTGAGAACTATACCATAATTTACTTCCTGTTTTGCTATTCCTCAAGGCAGGAAATCGACCATCTGAAAGCAAACAAATTGAATCCTTTGATGGGTTAGAAACATTAGTCGACCAGATAATGTTTTGCTGCCCATCAAGAAGCCACAAATTTCCATCACTCCCAATTGTTAATCTGGCTGAGGAATGTGTAATTGGGTTCTCTCTATTGACCACCCAAACAAAAGTTTTAGGAGAAACTTCCTTAAACCAGATACCCACATACCGAAAACGGGAATCATTAGGACTAAAGAATCCCAGCTCAAAAATTTGGCGAGGGGAACTGAGAACTTGCCCTGGCAATAGTGGTGAAGTTATATTATAAACAACAGAACAATAAGCTAATGACAACAACTTAGAACAAAAAACCACATAAAAATGCAACTTTGAAACACAACTCTCTTCTACCCATCTGATTCCCTGATAATGAAAAAACTTAAATGCCATTGTAAGCATATATAGAACAAAAGGAATAATCTTGATTAGTGGGGAAGCTATAGCTGGTAGTGGAAGTCAATTTTCCATGGATAATTAGTCTGCCCGATTTCATGGGAGAGTAAAGAATGATTCCCAATTTTATACAAAGATCAAAACTTTTTTTCATGCAGTAATTGAAATTCTTCTGAGGAATGGCGTTGAGGGGTGCAGAAGCTGAATTTATTTTGGCACGGCAGCAGCGGTTTTTGGGTAGTTTTGATGCGGCTACTGCAGAAATAATGGCTATTAGAGAGGCAATGAGATGGATAAAGAAGGGTGAATGTTACTCCGTTATTATGAAGTCAGATGCTTAATTGTGTATTCGGATCATTAATAATTTCAATTATGATTCTTCTTTCGGTTGTCTGAATGAAATTAGTAATATGTCAATTAGGTTTGTTTATAGGTCTGCTAATGATGTCACTTATGTATTTACTAGAGCTAGCCATTCGATTTCAGTCTCTTGCGATTGTATTTAGACATTAAAATTCTAAACATTATGCATTCATTTTCTTACTCATACATCTGATTGTGAAAGAGGAGCTTTCACAGAAGAAATTGATACACTAGAAACCTGAAAAAGCAACTCATTATTTAAAAGCTACTATAGCCTAAATATAAAAAGAAAATATATCAAAATAAATCTGAATATTATAGCAAAAATTATCTTGGTTCAACTACTGATTCAGTAACATTATTTACAGACCATGTGGAGTTGCTTTGTGACTGCAGACGGCTGTTGCTTGACATATTCTGGAAAGTAAATGTAGGTTGTTTTGGTTGAGGAAGTTTTGCTTTTTCACCACTTAACATAGAAACTATGGTTGGCATGGCTGGTCTATCTGCAGCATGATCTTGTGCACAAAGAAGTCCAATATTTACACATCTACTTACTTCTGATGCTGAAAAGTTGTTTTCCAATGATTGATCGATCAAGCTGAGACCCTCGCTTTCACACCAACTTTGCCATGCCTGCAACAATTTGCATTACTTAGTAATGAAATTCCAAATCTTTGATGAATCAAAAAGATAAGAATGAAATGATCTTATATTGTTGACTTACATAAGCTAGAAGGCTCATGTGATCTTCATCATTCTGGAAGCTGCTAACCTTCCTGCCACTAACAATTTCCAAAACCAAGACTCCGAACCCAAAGACGTCTGATCTCTCAGAAAAAATTCCACCCAATAGGTATTCAGGGGCCATATAACCTCTGCATTTGATGGAAAATAGGATACATCATTGTATTTGATGATTAAAGTAGAAAAAATGTAAAGAATAATGGAAAGCCAAAGCCAATATATGTTGCAGATTGCTTACATTGTTCCCACAACCCTGTGAGTGCTTCCAAGATCTTGTGTGCCTTCAAAAATTCTTGCCAATCCAAAATCCGATATTTTTGGATTCATCTTTTCATCCAATAGAATATTACTCACCTTCAAATCTCTGTGTATAACCCTTAAACAAGAATCGCGATGCAGATAAAGAAGCCCTCGAGCAACTCCAATTATAATACTGAAGCGTCTCTTCCAGTCAAGCTCTGCCTTCTTTACTGGATCTGAACAATGGATTCAAATGTATAATGGATGTCATCAGTTCTATTTTCCAATCAAGATGAATGACTAAAAAAAATTATAATAACTCCTACCGAAAAGGTAAGTATCCAAGCTTTTATTGGGCATGTACTCATAAATTAATATCTTTTCATCTCTTTCAATGCAGCAACCCACAAGTCTGACTAGGTTTCTGTGTTGGAGTTTGGAGATCAACATCACTTCATTCTTGAACTCTTCTATGCCTTGTCCAGAGCTGCTAGATAGTCTTTTAATTGCTATGTCCTTCCCATCTGGTAGCTTACCCTACAAAAACCCATAAAATTTAATATATTATTTGCATTTTTGTCTTCTTCGATGATTCAATTAGAACATTATCCAATAAAATTCTGTATTTACCTTATAAACTGGACCATAACCTCCTTGCCCGAGTTTGTTTTCTGTGTCGAAGTTTTGTGTTGCGAATAATATGCTATTGAAGTCAAACAAAGGCAAGTCTACTGAATCTTTGTCATCTGAAGCACTTTTCCATACAAATGGTTGAGACGTGTCTCTCGAACTGTTGGTAGGATCTGCAAAAGAAATAAGTTTGGAGTTCTTTGATATCTAAAAGTTGAATAAAGCTCAAAACAAAAAGCAACATGTCATAAATATTTCAGCATCCCAATCCAAAGTCAGGCAGATTATCCATGTTAAAGCAAGAATGAAGACAGCAACTTTAATTAATCAACATCAGTAAAGCAGCAATCTTTTCAGTTCTTACCAGTTATTGTCACTCTTTTCTTGGCTCTCCACTTCCAGAAACCGAAAATCATACAAGCTATAGCAACCACAGTTAAAGCCACAATGACACCAACAATGATCTTTACCTTTTTGTTCTTACCACCTAAAAGTAAAACAATTTATCAATGTAATGATAGAACTGTCAGTATCTTTCAAAAAATGAAGAGCTGAAAGCAGTTCAACTGTCATAAGTACGTACCAGTACCCAGTTCTGAATGTGCAACACGAAGAAAAAGATCTTGGCCGCCAAATGGTAGCACATGCATATCAATAAGTTTTTCTCCCCAAGCCAAACAACCAATCCCACTTACATATGCATAACCTGAGCAGGTACAGTTATTGAGACACTGCTGTTGACATTCATTTTCATCCCAAACCTTCATGAAGGCAGAGGAATCCGGAAGCCTTAATCCACTAATCTTCAAAAAACCATCTGGTGTACCATTTTGTGTGTTGTTGACAGTTGAGTTTCTCCCACAATTCAATTCAGTTCGCCTTACACATCCTTCACTCCAATTCCCTCTCATCCATTCCTGATTTGATTTTGGCACAAACCCTTGTAAACAATTACAAGTTAAACTTGGTGCATATCTTTCGCAAATCCCAAAAGCTCCACAAGCACCATAAACTTCACAAGGAGTTACAGGTGCTTCCCATCTAGCATACCAGCCCCTGTTTCTTGCCCAACACAAGAACCTTAAAACTCCAGCAGATGAAACCTTAAACATAGAATAACTGCAGTTCCTGAGTATACTAACATTAAGATAAGCAGTGTTTGGTTGAAGACCTTCTACAATCTGAAGTCCACTTTGATAATCTGCATCCATTTCTGGTATCCCAATAAACTTTGTTTTGTCCCAAGGCCCACTTCTCCAATGAGGTTTTGACCCTTGCCAAACCATGGCTTGTGGTGGAGTCTGGGCAGGTACATTAGCAGTAAAATCCCCAGGAGATGGATCATTCTCTGTTTTCCATGAATTAAGAGTAAGTACAAAACCATTTGTTTGATTGAAAGCCAACCATGTTCCAGGCAAAAGGGTATCTGTCAAATCCTGAGAGCTATCCCATAAACTACTTCCTGTTAAGCTATTCCTCAGATAAAACCTCCCATCATCTGAAAGAGAACCAATTGTTTCATTTGATGGGCTAGAAAAATTAGTCCACCAAATCAATTTTTGCTGCCCATCAAGAAGCTGCAAATTCCCATCACTCCCAATCCTTAGACTTGCTGAAGAGTTATCCGAAATCGGCTTCTCTCTATTAGCCACCCAAATAACAGTTCTTGGAGTAACTTCCCTAAACCAAATCCCCAAATATTGTAAACGAGAATTATTAGGAGTAAAGAAACCTAACTCGTAAATTTGGCTAGGAGAATTAAGATTTTGTCCTGGCAAAACTGGTCTGGATGAAGTTATGTTATAAATTTCAGAGCTATAAGCTAAAAGCAACAGATTGAGCAAAAATCCCCACAAAAAAGAAACGTTCAAACACAAATCTCTTCTACCCATTTGATTCCTAAACTTCGAAAAAGAACTTAAATGACATGGTGGGAATATAAATAAAGAAGAAAAGGGGGAAAAAAGGAACAATCTTTATTGATGGGTAGCTATAGTTGCTAGTGGAAGTCAATTTCTATAGAAAAACAAGAGCATTCCAATACAAAAAAGGGTATGAAAGTGGATATAATGTTTTTCCAAGGAGAAATTCTAACCAGAAATGAGAAGCATAAGCCGATTGGATGCTGTACTATGATTTTGAAGCTGGCAGAGACCAAACAGGAGTTGGATCTTTTCTATAACTGTTACCCCTCTTTTCTCTCTCTAGAAACACAAGTAGGGTATCTCTTTCTCTCTCTACAATTATGGGTGTCGATTTTGATGCAAATCTTTCAACTCTGTTGTTGAAGAAATGTTTTCCAAACAGTTATTACAACAACCAGCATTAATGTTATAGAGTACATAAAGTTTATTTCTTTTTCATTTATTATTATTGTAAGTGGTCTAAAACTTATGTATTTTTCTTGATTAAAAAGGAAGAAAGAAGAAAGGAAAGGATTAGGAAAATGCTTAATTAAAGATTATGAATATGTACACAGTAACTGACATGGATATTTCGTCATTAAAGAGCATTTGATGATGAAGATGATGATGTGATCTAAAGTCATAAAAATGGGAATAATTAATCCGGGAAAGTTGAAAAAATAGTGTCTTTTAGTAAAATACCCAATTTAAGAAATTAAAATTGATTGATAATGGTGGAATTAGGGAATTATATTGATTTGCAGAAGAAGATGGCCTACTGTATTTGTGGCAAACAAACATCCATTGACGTTGACTCCACTTTTTACAAGTAAACAAAACACACATGTGGTCTGCCTGCCTTCATTTCTTTCATTTTTCAATTAAATACAAAACAAATATCTTAGGAAAATTTTTTCTTTTAATTCAAACTATTTATTTTGAAATTTTATTCATGGATTTTGCAAAATACATAATATTTGTATTAATATTTTTTATTTTGATTTGTTTAACTTTTAAATATTGAAAATGCAAGATTTGACAGTAGATCGAAACTACACCAACCATTAAATTATTCTGGGTAATTTTTTATTATCGTAAACAATTAGAGAAACGGAGAAAAATTCGTAAATACCAAAATAGTTAATTTTGGTATGTGATATATTCTAAGTAAAATTATCATATATTTTTTTATAATATATATATAAACACATATAGATAGATAGGTGCATTGTAATGCAAAATGGAAAAGAAGAAGAAACAGAGACAAGAGAGTGACAGTGATAGGGGCATCTTTTAAATGGTCAAATAATGTGCCTATTGATTGTTGGAATTGAGGGACCAATAATTTGACCCATCATGGAAAATCTACTCTAATAAGGTTTCTGTTTTCTTTTCTGAAAGGTCCCTTTTTATTAAAAATTGTTCAAAGGTCTTTTATAAATTAATTTTTCCAAACCTCACTTTAGTTCTATAATTTTTCACTAATATCTAAAATAGACCAAAATTTACTTATTTATGCGATTAGAACATTAAACTTATTAGTTATTCTAGTGTTTAATAATAATAATAATAATAATAATAATAATAATAATAATAATAATAATAATAATAATAATAATAATAATAATAATAATAATAATAATAGAACACAATTAAATTTAGGGACTAAGGTGCAATTGTAACAAAATGAAGAATACAGAAAAATACAAGGACTAAAGTTAAACTTAACCAAAGGAAGAATTAAATAACAATCCCTATGCAAAGCTATATTTACAAAGGTACCCTTAATAATAATCCATATCATAGTATAATTTTCAAATTTGCTTAATTAAGAACAATTCAAGAAAAACTATTTGTATTGCTGCATTGAATTTGTCAATCTTTCACATTTGATTTGATTTGATGCTATGGTCTTTGTTTTTTCCCCTTTATTCAAGTCGGTAGGCTGTCAAAGAGCAAGTTGCATTGCATGTACTTTATATTTTATTATTTTTCAAGTTATTTATTTATTTTTAATTTATATTTCATTATGTTGTTTCTAGAATTAAATTGACATAATTATTTTTTAATCTCATTAGTTTAATAAAATTAATTAATTAGTCTATATAAATATTTTCATAATTTATTATAATTTCACTTTATAGGATTATAAAAATAAAAAAAAATATTAAATTATTATTTAATAACATCAAATTATTATTTATGAAAATATAAATGCAATTTGAATATTTGTTTGTGGATGAAATGAAAAGAGTATCCTATGATGAGTAGTATCTATTAAATTATATAATAACTAATGCTTCTATGCACATGGCACAATATTAGACATATTATTGCTTATATGTCAATTTCTTAATTAATTTCTAATGTTTATTAATTTTTGTTAAAGTAATTGTGTTGTAATAATAAACATTAATATGAATTTGTATTTTTGTATGTCTTATAATATTCCTTTATTTATTTATATTAATAATTTTCAATTTATTTTAAGCATTATAAATAATAAATAATTGATTAACATTATTCAATGTTTTAAATATGTAGATAAAAATAAACCATTAATTTATATATTTTTTATCAAGAAAATTAGTCCCTAATAATAGGAAAAATAAATTGAAAAATATATAATTGAAAATAAAAAATTTATACTAATTATAATTAGAAACAAATCAAATCATTTTCTTCGTCAATTAATAAATAAGATCAAATGACAAATCCCAACATGTAAGGAAAAAAGAATATTGGTCTGAATATATATTTATTTAAGATTAAGAATATTAAACAATTTTTTAATCAAACTGCAATTCCATTAATGCTCATAATGATCATCAACCGTAGTTTAATCATTTCCAACTACCAAATCACAAGCTATTCTTTTGTAAGTTGACCCAAATTAATATTCCCATGAATCTATTTGGAAAGTCAATAATAATTCAAGAAAAAGAAAGTCAATAATTACCTGGGGAAAAATCTAAGAATTATGTAAATATAAATACAAATTTAGCATAACCATAAAATGCATCAGAATCATATTTTGTGTTTATCTGCCTTTAAGTCACCTTATTGCAGAACATATACAGATTTCTTCCTTCTGATAACTGTTTTTCAATGCAGATTGCAAGCTAAATACAGGTTGCTCAGGTTGTGGAAGAGCTGCTTTGCTGTTTAGCATGGAAACCACAGCTGCCATAGGTGGCCTTCCAGTAGCTTGCTCTCTTGAACACAGAGGCGCAATTTGAACACATTTTATTACCTCAAATGATGAATATGGATCAGATAATTTCATATTTGTAATCAGAGCAAAGAAATAATTCAAATAAAACATAATTTATAGGCGAAAAATGACAAAATAGTATAAATTTTTAGAATACAAAAGAGATAAAATTATAATTTTTTTTCTAAATTAAATCAAAACCCGAATAGAAATTGATGCACAAATTTTGATCCACATTGCAGAAACTGTTGTTCCTCGTGCCACTAACAATTTCCAATAGCAAAACTCCAAAGCCGAACATGTCAAGTTTTTCAGAAAATGCTCCACATAATGCATATTTAGGAGTCATGCATCCCATGATTTGATAGGAATACACAAATGATGAATTTCAGAATTTGATAGAGGATATTTGAATGAGATTTGATATTGTAAAAAGGAAAGGTCACTTACAGTGTTCCCACAACTCTGTGTGTTGGCTAATCTTTTGTTCCTTGAAACATCCGAGCAATGCAAAAATCAGATGACTATTCCATCTTTTCATCCAAGAGAATATTGCTGACCTTCAAATCTAGGTGAATAATCTTTAAACGACAATTACAATCAAGGTAAAGAAGTGCTTGAGCAAAACTATGCAGTTATCTACAAAAGAACAGGGAGAAGAAGAATGCTACGAATGAATTCACCAAAAATGAAACCAATGTCAAAATAATCAGCAAAAGAAGCATAAATAAGCGGGCCCTGAAACACCATTCTTGAATGAATCATTCAGGTATTTTTGAGTTC
>CANUEY010601558.1:0-12571 GCA_948099555.1 Croton setiger
CCACAGCTATACTAGATCGAGATATTTTTTTTTTAGAGATATATAGATATATATATATATATATATATATATATATATATATATATATATATATATATATATATATATTATAGAAAATGAAAATTCACATTATAATTAAAGAGAAAATTGGTTGCCATACTCGTATGTTTTCTTCAAATGATTTCTCCTCTAACAAAAAATATATGATGATTCCTTTTTGATTTTTTTTTAATTATTGTTGGTGGAAATTAATACATATTATTTTAAAAATATATAAATCTAATACAAATAAGAGATTTAATAGTATTTTTTTAGAAAATAGCATGAATAAAAAATCATTTAAAATTTTCCTAGTTAATTTTTTTTTTTGAAGAAAAAGATTTTCCATAGTTTGATATCTAATTTTTGTTGTTTAGAAAAATTATAATATTTAAAAATATTGAAATAAAAATTTATCTACCATTAATGAATTTATGTGTAAAAAACTTTTAAAACCACAAATTTGAAGGGTTGACATAAATTTTGGCAGTCCTAAAAATAGAGAAAATAAAGTAAGTAAAAAAGAGTTGATTGGAAGAAGAGAGTGTGTGTGGTCCTGAATAAGTCAAATTGATATGATTGATGAAATAAAAGAATGCAATGTATTTTCTCCTTGTCTGCAACAAGAATGGGCTCTTGTTTCCTTTACATATTAAAAGTGCTTTATTTTTGTGAGGCCAACAATTATTTCCTTTCATTTAAATAGTTTTCAAATCTGACCCTCGTCTTTCTCAGATTTTCATGCAAGATTGTTGTAGTTTTCAGACTCCACTTAATTTCTTTTGCTGTAACTCTCTTTTAAATCTAATAAAATAGGGGATATTTAATACTTTATGTCGGATAAAATAATATATTAAACTTAATATTTAGTGAAATAGCAATTTTATTGTTAATAAAGTCATAGATTTTTTTAAAATTTCAAGACTACCCCTTTGTTTAAGTATATTAATTTATTTTCATTAATTAACCAAATATTAAAAATTTCATATAAAAACAATATTTGTCAATATAAAATTCTTCCAAATTTCACCTGGTGGTCGGAAAATGGCTGCCACCACAGCTGGATTGTTTCCGACGACCTTTACTGGAAAATTAAAAATTAGTATTTGTCAATATACGTTAATATTTATCAATATAATTTAGAATTTTTCTAAAAAAATATTAGTCAATATTATTCAGTATTTATCAATAATTTTTTAATATTGACAAATATTGGTAAATATTAAGTAGTATTGAATGATATTTTTTTGGAAAAATTTTAAATTATATTGATAAATATTAATGTATATTGACAAATATAGATAAATTATATTAATAGATATTCACATATATTAATTTGAATTTAATTTTAAATTTTTGGTTAATTAATGAAAATAATTAATAATAAAAAAAATAAGAACAACAAAGTATGCGTATAAAAATGTTTTATTTCACTAATTTTAAAAAAAAATGCTATTTTTTTAAATAAAAAGTTTAAAGTATATTATTTCATATAATTTCTACTAAAATACTTGCTTATAAAAAATAATGTTATGAATTGATAATTCAAATAAAAAATAATTAAAAATTATAATTATTTTAAGTGTGAATTAGTTATACTAAAAAAAAAATATTCAAAATAAGAGCTTATAAAATAAGATACTAATTAGCTAGCTCTTAATGGAATGGAACGGCTAATGAAACGCACAATGAAATCTATATTCCACCCTTCGTACAACTATGAAAACGCCTATATGTTACGAACAATTTGTGAAAATTTATATAAACTGTTTTCAAACAGTTTTTGAGCATTATTATGAACGTTTTGTGAAATGATTATTTTGAAGTATTTTTCTTATAAAATGACCCTTTTATTCTTAATTTATTAAGAAAATACTTTTTTAATCTCTTAAAATGAAAGAGCCATTTTGAAAAAATTATGTCTTTCAGTCTCTTAAAAAATAGAGAGTTATTTAAAAAAAAATTTAAAAAGGATTTTTTTTCCCTCTTAAATAGTACTTTCGCAGTCTAAGACTATGAGTTTAACTCAACGTAGTTGACCGGCCCAGCCTACAAAATGGTAGGCCGGTGGTCCAAATCCATAAAGGTTTTTTCTTTACGTTACTTTTTTTTTTTTTTTTTCCAAATACAAATCAATAAAAGGTTGGTTATCATTTTAACATATTGTTTTTCTTTTGAGAATCATATGATTAACATAAAAATACAAGCATATATTAATATTTTTAATTATAAAATTACAAGCATATATTAAAATATTTAGCAATAATGGTAAAATTAAATTCAACCTTCAAGAAATTTATATTATAGTTCTCAATTATATACAATGAAAGCATATTGTTTCTAAACATCAATAATATTTATACACATTAATTTTTAGGTAACTTAATAATTTACCTTAAACAAAATTTCATCTAATAGATTTTTTGTTATATAATTTAATTCCAAAAGATATATTAAATGGACTCTTAGTAAATGATTAAAACTATTTTGTATAAATTTAAATATCTATATTAAAAAATCTGAAACATATCATATCGGATGTAAATTATAATCAAATTAATGATTTGAATGTAAATTATATGGAACAAGAAATATTTCTGATATACAATATTAAATATTCATATGAAATTAGATAACTTTTATTATTATTATGCTTGACTAGAACTGGGCAACTCGGATGAAGAAGAATATGCCAAGAACATCAACCCACTAAATATCAACACCGTAACGAAGAGAAGAATGAACGGCGGTGGCGGCAACGGCGGCAGAACAAGCGGCAGCACAACGAGAAAGCAAGCAAGTAGAAGCATGAGCATGATTGATGTAAGATGGAAATAACTAAGCATGAAAATCAACGGTAGCTAGCTCTTCATCATCATCATCACTGAAAATGGATTTAATTTAGAAGTATATATATGGAAGTTTTAGAGAATGAGAGTTTAAGTATAAATAAAGAAAAATGTGTTTATGAGAAGGGAATAACAAGGAACTAGTTGTCATGGTTGTTAGATTCATGTCTCACTATTCTTGTTTTTGAAATAAGATGCATTCCCCCCATCACTTGTTTCCCTAAAATCATGTATATATAATTATAGTCCTTAGAAATTAGGGTCAGTTTTTAGCCAGCGAGAGAGTAAATAGGTAAAAGTAAGATAATATTATATACGTATCTTAATTATAACACATTTATACTCATTTTATTTAAATTTAACGGTCTGATTATTGAACAATAAAAAACTTAAGAGATAATAGCTTATATTAGTTTGTGCAAAATCATAAAATTAGTATATACTAAACACTTTTTCAATTCAATACAATTATCTCCATTTTCTAATATTTTTTTCATCGAGTGTAAAGTAACACATTACTCGAGATAAGTTTAATTATCATTGTAACACTAAAAATGCCATTTCTTAGCCTTTTAGCAATGTTTTCCCTCCTACTTTTCTGTACTTGTTGATGAACGTAGGGCGTAGTTTGGTAAATTTCCCTTTTTTCCAACTAAAAAATGACATATTGTAAGAAAAAACATATATACTATAATGCAAATTGAAGAACCAAGCATGATGCATGTATAATATTAATAACAAGTAGTAAGGGTTTAGTTCATGCATTCTACTGAAAGATCACATGATCATACCCATAAAGGAAAATCACTAAAATTACTATTATTATTAATGTTTAATAAAGATATAATGCAATTACTAATATGCATTATTGATAATTATGGAATGCTAACAATTAAGCAAACGAGCCCAATTGCTTTTTTATTGAAAATTATTTCAATGAGCTTATTATCATAGTCCTTGTTATTAATCAATCCATCGATTCAAATACAATACAATAATAATTTCAGTTGTTAGCTTTCGGATAATTAATAAAGGATAATATTAAATTAACCACTATTTTGTAATTTTAAACTTACTTAATTGTCCAACATTATTGCATTAAATATAATAGTAGCACCTATAAAACATTAATCCATTATTTTAGCATATTACTTTGCAAAACCACTCAAAAATTGCATAACAACTTACTAATTCTAAATTAAATTAGTATTATCAAAATAAGTCCAATTAGCTTCTATATCTCAACCCATATCGCTTAACAATAAATGAATCAAAAAGGGAAAGAGACAGAAATTTGTGTAAAATGGCACAAAATCTAAGTAACATGTAGGTGAGTATATGTATATGTCTGTCTATTTTGAACTTAAACCCAACACGTCGAAGACATTGATGTGTATGTTGGGCGTGGACATGTTTAATCACCTGCCTACCTAAGCCAAGGGTTCTAGAAAATTCAGAATAAAAAGTTAAAAGTTAGCCAATACTAGATATATCCTAATAAATCAACCGCAATTAAACAGTAAGATGATAAATCGAAATTTCAAAAATTTCAAATCTAAAGAAATAGCAAAATTATTTTTTATTTTTTTAAGCCTTCCAGTTGTTTATTGTTAGAGTTTTGATGCCGATGAATGTTGTCGTCACCTGAGCTGGTGACTAGCGATGACGGTTGGACCATTCTGGCTTTGAACAATGGTAATCGGCGACAGTGGAAGATGGTTGCATGGTGTTTTATTTGCAATATTTCATTTTTGTTTTTTTATTTTGTTTAGGGTAGGGAATACTTATATTTTTTTTGTCTTCTTAATGTGCTATTTTTTAAACTTTGAAATTTTTGTGCCATTTTTTTTAAATTAAACTTAATTTATGTTATTTGACTAAAGCTCACAAGAAAATATATATTATAACAAATCCTTAATGGTCTTATATGTATAAAAGAAGGTTAATTTTTAATTACTTTCTCTTTGTTTTCAGTTCTCACTATTTTCCAATAAAAGAAGGTTAATTACTCCAACTTACGTAATTTTCAATCAAATATTTCAACTTTCACTTAAGTTCAACTTATTCTTCCAACCAAACAATGCTTAAATTATATATGATTCAGTTGTTATTATCAGTAAGTTAGTTATCATTTTGAGACACATTAGTCATTATTCAATAACTTAATGTGAATATTCATGTGAATATTAAAACTTAAAAGGCCAAAATCCATCTTTAAAAAAAGAAATTTATATAATACACAGCAAAACGCAAGGTGAAAGGGGGGAAAAATACATATTATAGTACATGGTTATAATACAAAATTAGCATTCCCATAACTACTGCTACTTACAGAATAATCTCATATTGAGTGCCTAATTATTAGTGTTATCCATACTTTAATTAATAATTTACTGCTATATAATAATAGTAATAATAATAATAACAATAATGTAAATTTATGGAAATAATCCTTTCCTCGTCTCATATAAAGACAAAAGCTTCTCCCTTATAGCCTCTGGTTCTAATATTTGAGTTCCTTCCACCTATATATATAAAACATTATAAAATAAATTTAAGGAAATATAATAATTTATTTAAAAAAATAAATAAATTATAGTATTACCTTAAGATGTAAGTTATAGAAAACTCTGCCTTCAAAAGACTGGAAGGAAGAAGAATTTATCAGAAGAAGACCTTCTTCTAGCAAAGAAAGTAAAATATCTGATAATGGAGGAATTTTATGAATATTATTGTTGTAAGTCGAAATCTGAACCATAATTTCTGTGTCAGTGAGCTGAGTAACTGATATTTTTGCTAGAAAATTGGAGCTTTTTTTTGTTGTTCTTTCTCTTTTTGTTTGATGATAATTTGTGAGATGATTTTCTTGCTTTGAAATCTTTGATAGAATATCTTCTTTCTTTTGTTGCAGTTTCTCCACTTCTTTCTGTAATTCTGGTATGTATTTCAGCACTCGAGACACTGTCGAGGGTATACTCAATTTCTTCTGTTACATTGCAAAAATAAAATAATAATAATAATAATAATAAATCATAGGAAAATTGTGAATTTTCATAAATATTTGAATTAAAATAAGTACCATTTGATCATCTGCAGGAAGGAGTGATCGGAGAGAAGAATAGAGACTGTTCATCTTCTTGCGTCGATCGCGTTCACTTGCGTTATGATTAAGCTTCTTCACCATGTTAGGATCACCGCAACTATAATCTGTAAACGATGTAGAGTGATCAAGCTCTAAATTTTCAGGATTAGGGTGAGGATTAAGAAAATTAGGAAAAGTTAATCCAAAATTATTAGTAGAAGAAGTGTTATTTGAGTCATTTTCTCTAGAGAAATAAATTTGTTCATTGGCTGTAGGGTCATCTAAAGGCCAACCAAAGGTTTGAAATAAGGTAGGAGACAAAGCTAACATGATGCAATTTTTAGTTTTAAGGACCTAATCCTTGGAACTAACTTAGAAAGTGAAATAATCACGCCTAGCATATATATATAGAAATTAAAAGCTAATTACCAATAAAATAAATAAGTATATAGCTTTTAATTTATTTGATTAATATTGGGTGGTCCATAATAATCAAAAATAAATCTTGATTATGACACCAAATGTTAAAAAATTTATATTAATATACATATTTGGTAAGATGTTAAAGAAAATGGGCCTATTATTTTTAGATTGCGTTATAGTATATTAGAATAAGATGTTTAAGAAAATGACATTTTAACTGCTTTTTCATTTTATGGGCGGTATATACCCCAAAAATTTGAACTAGATACCGTGATGATGAGATGAGATACTAATACTACCCTACAAATAATTGGTGTGCGGAATTCAATTTATTTAAAAATATTAAAATTTGATATAATTCATCTGAAAACTTGAGTTGAGTTTGCAAGTGTAAAGCGTGAATAAAACATCTCAACATCAGCAAATATCAAGGAGCAAGTCCGAGCTCTGATATCACATTAGAGTTGAGTCTAACTCACCTGAAAATTCAAGTTGACTGATGAGAATTACTCAGTCTTATAAAGATTAGATCTTTCTCACTACTACTCGATGTGAGATCTAATAAGAAATAAATAAATTCACACTTGACTAACTCAATTTGATAAATTTAAAAAAATTGATACTAAATAAATAAAACAATATTGTCTTTTTTAAAATAAAAAAAAAAATATTTGATGCAAATGAGATAGAAATATTGTTTCTAAAATGAGTGAACCAAGTCAATGGAGATATCATTCAATAAAATGGTTTTGGGTCTTAACTTTTGACACCAATTTTAGAATGGATATTAAGACCATTCTTTGAAGTAAAAATTCACATATTTACAGGAAATACGCACCGTTTTGGACCCTGAAAATGTTGTTTAGTGGCATGGCTCAAATCTGCAATTAAGTTTTGTTTACATTTTGTTATTTTTAGTCCAAAATTTTCCACTTATTATAAGGCGGGTTTTTAGAAATTTGTGGGGAGAATTTGTTTAATCAAAATTAAAAAGTTTCATATCTTCTTTAACCTAATTTTGTGTTTTATCAAATGCTAATTGCTACAATAATATCATATCTATATATACAATCATATGCTTAGAAACATGATTATATGTCTCGTATTAATGGAGCTCAAAAACTCAGCCATTTATCTTTTTTGGTCAATTTTAAATGAGCTTTTATTAGCCAAATCTTGTGGCTCATGAAGAGCTCAATTTGTTTAGAAACTCACCCTATGTGTAATTTTTGTGTATCAGTTTGTATAATTTGACTATGTATTAAATTTTTTTTTAATTATTTTATGTAAAATTTTATAATAAATAATTAAATTCTACAAATTGCAAGTCACTGAAATTAATCTCAAAAATAAAAACAGACTATTTAATACTTGATTTGGAAAAATTAAAAAAAAAAATTGGAATAGTTGAACCAATTGTCATTTGCTTTTTTTTTTAAAAAAAAAAATCATAAATATGTGTGTTCTTGAGGCATTAGTTAAATTTCATTATTATTCTATCATTAGTCAAATTCATTATTAATAATTTGAACTTATAATAATAAGTTATATTCATCAAATACAAAAAATAACTTAAACGAATTTAGAGGGATTACCTACTTCAAGTCTCATGTATTTAATCAAATATCCTTCACACATTTTCTTTTAATAAGCAAAGTAACGAAAACATAGTACAAACAAGGAAAACAAACATAAAATGCTTTATGACCTCATCAATGACACCTACACTTATCTCTTTCTGTTCTAAAATAATAATAATAATAATAATAATAATAATAATAATAATAATAATAATAATAATAATAATAATAATAATAATAATAATAATAATAATATAGTCACAACTTGATTTATAAATTACAGTAATCGATCAACTAGCATTATCCATATATATATAACAGTTGCTGATGTCAATTTGTGCCATTATCATTATCCATCTGTCCAAAAAAATTATTTAATTTCAATTTTAAACAAACAATTAAGAAAATATAATAACTATCTATATAAATCGAATTCATATTCTGTAAAATTAAGAAAATTTTATCTGTTCATAAAAATGATTTAATTTCAATTTTTAGATGGCATGAATGAATCCAACTCGAAATTTCAACATCTTAAACTTTTGTAATAAATATGTATTGGATATTTATGGTTGGATTCATTATTCATTTGAAGATTTTATTAATATTTTTTTATTAATAATTATTCTTAATAATAAAAAAAAGAAAAAATAATAAGAATAGTCCTAAAGTTGTTGATAAACTATTCATATTCTATAAAATAAATTTTGTTTTTTTTAAACGTATAATAAAATTATAATATAGGGTACATCAAGTACGCAAGAGAAAAGAGTATACTAATATATTTGGCATTTGAAGTACGTGAGCATTTGCTGCATGTACAAGGTGTGTGCAATATGCATGGGAAGCACGTGGTATGAGCATGGCCCCTCTCGACATGCACGTGTTTTAGCTGCCACGTCTTGGGGGCCTTACTATTTCCCCGTTCCCAAACGTGAAATTCCAAACTTATTGCATTGTCATTAAGCGTGACCACAATTAATTATTTTAATCAAGATTAGTGACTCCATTAGGATTAGGAGGCAGCGGGCCGGGTATTTGTGATCAAACTAACCCATTTTCAACGACATGAAAAGATAACCTTAATCCGTCCAAGCATCAACCCAATAAGAGAAAATGGATTATACTAATTTTTTATTTTTTTTATTTTTATGGATGAATTTGTATATATCTAATGAAACATCAAGAATGTTCGTTTAATAGTTACTAGTAGATTATTATCTATTTTAATTAATTACACTAATTAAAATATTTTAAAAATTTATAAATATAATTAAAAGAAAATCTATGGGTAACCGTCGATACTAATAGGTACGGTAGGACGGAACGGGACGTAGTAACGAGCCCATAATCAAAATATGGGAGGGCTATATTGTATAGACACATTATAATCTTAAAATTTATATCAATTAAAAATAATTTTTTAGATGCTTTCTCCATCTACCGTTGCCTCCATTCTTTTTTTACATATTCTCTATTTTTTATTTAATTATTACATCACTTTATACTTATATTTGTAACTTAATAATTTAATTGCATTTATGAAACCCTTTAAATAAATTTTAATTAATGAATTTCAATAATATTAATAAAACAATAAACTTTAGTCCACCAATAATATTAATAAAACAAGAAACTTTGATCACTGTTACCGCTCCAAGTTCAAACATTTACACGGATTGAATCTCAGAAAACAGATATCGAAACGAATCCAATTCTACTAACCGTGCCTCAATCGAACGTTGGAGAAGTCTGTACTTGCTGATCAAAATTTCGATGGTGTTTTGACTCCATATACCTAGATTTTTCTAATGTATTTTTCGACACTTCCAGTGATCGAATGTTGAAAATAAATAAATATTATGAATTCTTGCATTGAGAACTACAATTTGGTATACTTATTTGTCTCGTTTGTTGCCGAAAATGGAAGTCAGATTTTGGGTTTGGACAATTTCAGTTTTGGTCCCTGTGAAAATATAACAATTTGGTACTTTAATTTTTTCTTACAAAAGTACTAAAATGTCAAATGATCATAAAATAGAGAGACTAAAAAATATAATATTGAAAACGGAGAGACTAATTTGTCTAATTCGCTAAAATAGAATATCAAATTATAATTAACCCTAATAAGAAATACATATGTGAAAATTTTGAATAATTTGTGGAAGATGATCTCAGCTGGGCAGAAAAAGGTTGAATAAACAAATTTTAATAGAGTAACAATCAACACTATGACTTTCATAAATGAGAAGAAATGAAAAATCCACTTTATATTTTTAATGGTCAATAAAAAAAGTATAAAAACACATAAAAATCAACATAGAATAATGAACCCACAAAGAGCTACAAACCACACTCGAAATCAACGAAACATATTTGACTGATAAAACATTCAAAATCTATTAAGAGAATAACAATCAACGAAACATATTTGAGTGAAAAAACATTCAAAATCTATTAAGAGAATAGATTTAAGAGACAAAATATAAAATTTAAAGAAATAGGAATTTGAAATTTATTTTCGTAAAAGATTAAACTAAACAAAGATAAAAAATAATAAAGAAAGATGAAGAATCCACCGCCGATAAAAGAAGATCGGTGATGGCTCAAATAATCAAATATAATGAAAAAAAATTGTTTTCAAGCAACATATTATTTGATTGATGTTTAGATTTTCATTTTGAAATTTTGCAATAATGAATATAAATTTGCCATAACCTTGTATAATTGCGATTTTTTTTTTCTTTTTGTTTAAATCGGTTTTAATAATTTTTCTAGATGTAATTTTAATTCATGTATTAAACAATTGAATCATGCAATGATAATAATAGAAAAGAAAATTATTAAAAAAAAATAACATAATTAGAAAGGTAAAACTCAATTATTTCTTTAGATTATCAAATACATATGCTAAGTCTACATGGTGAACATAAATTATATATCTTAAAGAAACAAATTAGAAATGTTATATTTTTTTTAATTGTTAAAATATAAATAAATAATTTTTATTGGTACGCAGTATGTATATAATATATAATATAGTTACCAGACTTATAAATAAATAATTTAAGTCAACATTAAATTTGCGCAACGAAAAAACACTAGTTATTTATAGATTTGAAAAAAAAAAATACAAAACAAAGGTAATTTTGAAAAATAATAAAAATTGTGCTTTCATCCATATTAATTTTCCATTAAATTGAATTTTAATTGATTATTTTACCCCATATAAAATAAATGGAATGTCGTACAAGTAACATTTTTTACTCCATTGACGCTGGTGTTTTCCGTAGATTTATCTCACTTTATTCTATATATTTGATGTTTTGAATTATTTTACTTTTAAAATTTTTCTTTTTTTAATTTATAAAAATCAAGTAATAATATATTAGTTAAAAAAAAGTTAAGAATTGCCAAGGTTAAAAATGTATTTAATAGCAATTATAATGGAAAATTGTCCATTTTTAACATGAGTACAAATTGTTTGACGAAATTGAAAATCAAAACAAAAAAGCCGATTAAAATAAATTAAATAGAATTAGGATTAAAGTGCATTTTTCACGTAAGTTAGATAATAAAAAACCCTATTAAAAATAGTTGAATATGATTAAAATAAATTAAATAGTTATGACTAAATTACATATAATTTTATCAACCAAGTTAATGAAAAAAGAAAAAGAAAAACTCAAGAAAGCATCTGAAAGCTGGACGGAGTATATTTAAGAGGAACTTTAAGCATATTTACCATATATAGAAGACCAAATAGCAAATTATAAAATAATTTGAGGACCTAAGTATAATTATCCATATATTTTATAGATTATCTCCCATTCAAATTTTGTAAAAAAAAAATTCTTCCCTTCGTCGTTTTGTGTGTCATGGTTCAAAATTTTGTTGGTGATGGGCTTAGTAGCATTGTTCAAGTTGGGCTTGAACATAAATTCCTAATCAAACAAGAGTTAATCATGTTGTGGAAACTATTGGATTGAAATGCTTTCATCGGGTTTATCATGGCAACGGGAAGTGGGCCAACAAAGGAAAAAATTTTCAGCAATGGAGAGAATTAGATAAATAATGGATGATATTTAATTATTTTTTTTAATAGATCCCTTAAAAAGTATTTATTTTTTAATTTTTCTGAAAAAAAAAATCCATATTAAATTTTTAAAAAAAAATCACTATTATCTAAAAATATATTACACTCACCATAGCCTAATACATTATAAATTAATTAAGGCTTATAAAATAATGAAAATATTTAACACTTAAATTTAAAAATTCAACAATTAAATTTAAAAAACATATTAAATTAAAATATATTAATAGAGGAATAAATATTTTATACTACCAATAATTTAAAAAAGTTATTTATAATTCTGGACAGCACTATGATTTTTACAAATTCCTTTCCACTCAAATATAATAAAATTGAAGCAAGAATTTCGTCTGGCAACTAACCAATCCGATATTTCTAGTTGAAAATATGTTAAAAACAAACAAACATACATAAATTTACAATTTCGAAATTAACAAATATGAGTTTTCTAATTTTTGTTAATTTATCCAAATAAAAGTATGAATTTTCTAATTTTTGTTAA
>CANUEY010601656.1:0-12166 GCA_948099555.1 Croton setiger
ATATAAATTTGGGTTTTTAAAAAAAAAAAAGAAGATTAACAAAAAAGGAAAAAAAATGTGTTGTAAAAAAAATAAAACAAGAAAGAAGAATAATAAAGAAAGTAAAAATGTTTTTTGAAAAAAAAAAAATAAGAATAACAAAAAAGGAAAAAAAATTATTTTTAGGTTTTTAAGGTTTTGTGTAATATACTCTGAGTTTCTTCTATTTTGGAAATTGTATTAATAGGTCTTTATGTTTTCAAAATTGTAATATTAGATTCTTCTGTCTAGAATGAGCGTTAAGTGAATGTTAAGTTGAATTAAAATGATATTTTTACCCTCTTACATAAAATGCTCAAACTTTATATGCAGCCATCTCCTTCTTTCTTCTTCTTTTTTTTTTTTTTCACAATCCATTTTTCCTTTCTTTATTCTTCTTCTTTCTTGTTTTATTTTTTTTACAACTCATTTTTTTTCCTTTTTTGTTCTTCTTCTTTTTTTTTTTTCACAACCCAATTTTCTCTTCTTTCTTCTTTGTTCTTCTTCTTAAGATCTTCTTGAAAAATGTTATTCGTAATGCTGTGACATTGAGCACGCCAGGAGAAAGACTGTTATAGCTATGGATGTGGTATACGCACTCAAGAGGCAGTGAAGGATCTTTTATGGATCTGGGGGTTAAGTTTTTTTTTTTTTTTTTTTGTGCGATTGTTTAGTGAAGATTATTAAGATTTGTGAGTTTTAAATTGTAAATCTTGGCTTCAAATTTTCTTGTTGGCTTGAGAAAGCAAATCGAGGAGAATGATGAAAGTGAAGGAGGTAGGGAATGACCTTTTATGAATTTAGGGGTTAGGGTTTTTTTTGGTGTAATTGTTTAGAGAATATTATTAAGATCTGTAGGTTTTAAATTGTAGATCTTGGCTTCAAATCTGTTCTTGTTGGCTTGAGAAAGCAAATCGAAGAGAGGAGAAGAGAAGGATGAAATTGAAAAAGCAGATCTGTTTTTTCTTCCATTAATGCTTCTAATATTCAATTTTTTTCTTTCAATTTGTATTTGTAATGAATTGTTGATTATGAACTTGGATTTTCCATTTAATTTTGGATTTGGGTGTTTGATTTCTTCTCTTATTTTTTTCTTTTTTACGATTTGTTTTTGGGATTTGTTTGAAGTTGTACTTTTGAATTATTTTTTTTTTCAATTGCTTTGGATAATTAGTTTAGTTCAATTTGTGTTTTCCATTTGATTTGGTTGTTCCATTTTTTTCTCAATTTTTATGCTTCCAATACTCAATTTTTTCTTTCAACTGTTAAGAAACTGAAATTGAGAAAAATGAAAAAGGAAAATTTAAGGAGAGATGAAAGAGAGAAAATTAATGTTGCTGTTGGTTTCTAATATATAAGAGATGGTAGTTCTGTCATTTTTTTTAAAAATTTAATCCAAATTATTTAATTTTTTCAATTAACTAACGGCGTTTCTGGACAGAAGGACCTAATAGTACAATTTTTAAAACTATAAAAATCTATTAATACAATTTCTAAAATAGAAGGATCACAAAATATATTACTCAAAACTTTAAGGAGTATAAATAATTATCTCTAATAAGCTAAAAATATCACATCTATGTAATATATATAAATAACATTCACTAAATCTAAGTTTCTAAAACATTAATTACAGTTATTATAATTTTCTATTATAATACAAATAATATAAAATCTTAATTTTTTTTTACAATAATATAAAACCTTAATTCTATTATAATTATGAATATTAAGCCTACTAAAAAAAAAAGGCAGTAAAGGATATAAATATTTTGTTTTCTAAAATAAGACACATATGGACTGTTGGTCAAAGGTCAACCCTTAAACCGCCCCCGAGACACGAAACAAGCAAGGTTCCCACTTGCCGCCACCTGAGGAAGGAATTTGGGTTTTGGTTAATGAGTAGGAGGTTTTTCCGTGAAATCACCGGTCACCTCACCTGAGACCCTGTTACGCCACCGAAACCGAATCCCTGTTTGTCCACGTTTCACATCAAAAACCATTCTGTATCTATTCTCGCTGCGTGTCGTCTTCTTTATTTTATTTTACTATTTTATTTTGTTCTTTTCTCTTAAACCCCACTCTGCTTGCTTGTTCCTTTCTCTTTAACAGAGAAGAATCGCACTTTTCAGGGAGACAAACAAGTTCTTGGAAAGAAGAGAGACTGAAGCTGTCGGGTTTCTCGCCATGGGAGCTCTAGCTCCTGTTTCTCCTTGGATACCAGAAGATGATCTTTTGTTAAGGAATGCTGTTGAGGTAATTTATAATTCCATCTATTTTGCTTCCCCTTTTCATTAATTTGTTTACTGCTTCTTCAATTTCGTGTCTCTTGTTTAATGATTTGGGTTTTGTTCGTTATTGCAATTGGTTTGCAGTTTTGAGTTTTTTTGGTAAAGTGGAAATACTTAATGCGGAAATAACCTTTTATTCACTATTGCTTTCAAAAGTTAATTTTTTTTTTTTGCTGCTGAAATTTTTCAGGATTTAGTGCTTGCTATGCCTGTTTCTCTTGTTGGCTAGGTTATGGGTTTCCTTCATCACTTTATTTAATTTTTTTGCTCTACTATGCATGCTGGTGGATTATTGGGGGCTAAAGTGTCTCTGTAGAGAGTTCACTCCAGGATGGAAGCTTGAATGTATTATATACTGCTATCCTAATTCTTATTCTTCTTAAACCCAAAGTTGGGGTTAAATGGTTCAATGTAAAGTTTTCATATATTCTCATACCCTTTAACTTCCTTACCTATCTTTACATTTCGTGTACTGTCATTAGGTTCCTTTCCCATTGCCACAAAATGTTTAATGTAATGGCTGTATTCGATCGAGTTATAAGAATCAAGGATATTTATTCATGATACATGAAATTTTGCTTTAATTATGATGCTTATTGATACAGTACATTTTGATAGCTCTTTATATTAGATGATTTGCAGCAGCCCGTGAGCTTAATTTGTGTCAAAAAGTGTGGGTTTCTGATAACTGGAAACGAATGATAGGTCTTGTGATAATGATTGGTAGGTTTCTTTCATCAGGGATTCTAGTTGCATGGTAATCCAGGTCCAGCTGCATTTTTCTTTATAGGTTCGAGATTGTGTGAGACTCCCAGGACACAGTATTGGGTGTATGTAGGTTTATGTGTGATGGTTAGGATGCGTCCTTTAATAAACATGTCATTCTTATGTCATTTTGAGACACTTCGATAGTCGAGAACTTTCGTTTTTTTTCACCTTTCTATGCTATGAGGATACATTCATGATCATGAATATAGCAACCTACCTGTTTATATGGAAATTATCATTTGGAGAGCACAATAAAATATCATTGGGCAAAATGAGTGATGAGATTCCACAAACAGTTTTAAGCAATGGATTTTGCATGAAATGTGAATTTAACTTGAAACTCTTGTCACTAAGAAGTTAAAAGAAGAATTTCTGATTTACAGTTAAATTGTTATTTTTACGTGCAGTATTTTCCTTCATCCGAATCTTGCTCTTTTGATATATTTAATATTTCTGTTAATACTGGACTTCTTGGAACAATTGTATGCAAATTTTAGCCCTTGTCCTTATGTTATGCCTGTCAAGAATGTGAGTAACAAATAATGGCAAATGGTGAATGGGTCTGGTAGAAGCAAATGTTTTATTGATTAGCACAAATATGTCCTCTTATTTTGTTTTGTACATTTTCCTTTCCACTTGCCCGGGTTGGCTTTTCATCCATGCGATCTGTTGATTTACATTTTTGTTCTACTATTTGTTGTTGATTTGAACCATCCTTCTGATTTCAGGCTGGTGCTTCTTTAGAATCACTTGCTAAAGGTGCAGTACAATTTTCTCGAAAATTCAGTGTTCGAGAAATACAAGAAAGATGGCATTCCCTCCTTTATGATCCAATCATTTCTGCAGAGGCTGCTTTTCACATGATTGAGTTTGAGCGTTCTGCTTCAACTCCTCAATCAAAATTCAGTAAATCTGGGAACTCAAAAGAAAGCAAGTTTATCTCTGGGAAGAGAAAAGCTGAAAGTGTTCGCAGTTGTTACTATGCTCTACGCAAAAGAATTTGCAATGAGCCTTTTACCGCCATGGATCTGAGTTTTCTCATTGCACCTACCGATATCAGTTACATGGGAAATGAAGATGAACCTCTCTCTGGGAATTGTATACTTGGAGATACAACTGCAACTCATTTTGGACTTGAGGAATCTAATTTGGATATCATGCATCATCCTTTTCCACAAATCGGGGATGATTCTACAGCAAATGCCTTTCATGCACAATTCGAGAACACTGTCCAGGAAGATTTTTCAATGGAACAAGGTAATGCATGTCAAGAGATTCTGCATAATCATGGAGAGGATATGTCTAACTCGAGAAACGGATCTATGATTGAGGAGTTCAGTAGAACGAAGGAATGTGCAGAAAACGGTGACCAAGTGCATGGATGCTCAAATTTTGATGGACACCACGTTCTTAATTCTCCAATTCCAGAGTGTACTATGTCATTTCATAACCTGGAATACCCATCTCCACTCCCTGACATGCCAATATGGAGGACAGTTGAGGGTGTTTCCCCACCAAGTATTCCAGCTAATATGCACACTGGAGACTCATTTTCACTTGGCGGTGATGGTGATACGAAGAATACATGTCTTTCAGAATATGGATTTCATGGAGACCCCAACTTAAAACTGGAAATTCCAATTGAGGAGATGAAAAATGACAATGTAACTGCTGGCACAGAAGTTTATCTGGCTGAACTTACCAATTCTCTTTTGGATTTCACAAATGATGAACTTCTATTTACAGATGTTGATGGGAAAGATGCAATTGATAAGTCTTACTATGATGGTCTAAGTTCACTTTTGCTGAATTCACCTAATGATGCCAATCAAGATCAAATGCTGAATATGACTGAGGCAGAAACATCTCTAAGTCCAGATTATCTTACAAATAAGCCAGTTGCAAGTTGCAGAGAGTTGGACGAAGATCGTGGTTCTAACCAGGGTGGTGATGGGGTAGGAGATTCAGAGGAGCAGTGCCTTACATCAGTATCAACTTCAAACCCTCAAGTTCCTGAATTGATTGTTGAAGTTGTTATCTGCACATTAAATACTGAGGATACAGAGATCCCATGCAATGATGATGTTATCTTTCCCAATCATGCCCGTCCAAAATCATTTGCCTCCATAGGACGGAGGAATTTTCATGATTCTTCCAAACTGAATTCTTCAACAGCTAGGGAACAATCAAATAATCCAAAAATTCCCACTTCAATTTCTAAGGAATTATCAAATGCCGGTGAAGGAGGTGTGAGATATCTAGAAAATACTGGACAGACTCATGCATCTTTTCAGATGAAGAGATCGCAGGTAACACCAGAACCTGGCTCTCTTCATAATGTTGGTAATGTTGGAACCAAGTTCAACTTGCCTACCAGTGGCTCCAGTCACAAGAATATAGTTGCTAATTGTGGTGGTCCATCTCAAATTAATTCAGCAGAAACTATCACAGGAGTGCTTGCTTCTGCTAAGCTAAAGGAAGAAACTCCAGAAGTTTTTCCGGTAAAGCATTTTACTCGCAATGCAGTTGATTCTTCAATTGAGAAGCCAGTTTTTGCTCCTAACGGTTATAAATGTTGTCCCCAGATGAATGTTAATGATGCACAGCAGGATCATGATGCCCCAGCTAGAATGCAAAATTGTCAAACTTCACATGCAGATGTCACGTCCATAGACGTTAATCCACATGAGGAAGTTGTAAAACATGCATTATCAGATCCAGAAGAGCCTCCTATAGAAAGTGATGATGACATTCCATATTTTTCAGATATTGAAGCAATGGTAACCTTTATGCCGATCCTCCAGCAGATGATTCTATTTGTCTCCTTTTGTGTCTCTTGAATTTTCTTCGTTTCTTCTTCTTTTTGTCTAGTTCATATCTGAATAAAATTTTCACTTTCTGTGTTATCAGATACTTGATATGGACTTGGATCCGGAAGACCAGGATTTATATTCCAGTGAGGAAGGTAACACAGTCTGAATAGTGTTTGTTTAATCGCCTGCTCATCTGTGCAAAGAACTTAGTATGTTGTGATTCACAGTTGAATCTTAAGTTATTTCGTGCAGTCTCCAGATATCAGCATG
Organism: Croton setiger; assembly: GCA_948099555.1. Lineage (NCBI taxonomy): Eukaryota > Viridiplantae > Streptophyta > Magnoliopsida > Malpighiales > Euphorbiaceae > Croton > Croton setiger. Next base: position 6,161 of record CANUEY010601656.1, read on the forward strand.
AAGATATGAAGAAGGTAATCATAAGACTGGAGCAGGGTGCTCATTCCTGTATCCAAAGATCAATTGCATCTCAAGGAGCATTAGCTGTTTTATATGGCCGCCGTTGCAAGCACTTCATTAAGAAACCTGAGGTATTTGAAAGCAGCAAACCTGCTTATTGGTTAACTTATTTGTTTTCATTTATATAAAATCTTGATGTAAATTCTGATCTCCTAATTCATCTGAACACATTCTTCTTTCCACGCAAAGCCATGGTAGAGCATAAGTTTTTATTGCACTAATTTGGAATAATCATCCACTTTATTTTAGTCATATTTCAAGCCTATGCATCTTAAATATGATGTCCTTTTCTGTTTTTCCCTTTTCTTTTCTTTCAAAGCTTAATATCAATAACATCTCTGGGCTTTTCAGGTTTTACTAGGTAGATCAACAGAAGATGTTATTGTTGATATTGACTTGAGTAGGGAAGGGCGTGCAAATAAAATATCTCGTCGGCAGGTGATATTTTGTTTGAGCACGTCAGTTTATTTGCGTTGTATTATGACATTTGCCTTGTTTCTTCATTTTTTTTCTTATGGTTTCACTCCTCTTCCTAGAATAAATTTCAACAAATCACAGTGATTAGGAGCAGGGCCCATGATAACTGCAAAGGAATGGTGGATTAGTATATGTTGAGATTGATTCCTTGTATATCCAACAAATTAGTAATTATAATTTTTTGATAGTTGGTTTTTTGAGATTAATTAATAATTTCTGAAGAGGAAAACATGTGGAGGAAATTTGATGTTGAAAATGCTGTGACTAGTGATCCACTTGTGTTATTAACGTTTGTCGCCATTATCAAGTAAAATGAAGTTTTCTTCTTTGAGTTCTTTTGGCTTATAAGAGGCATGGCATGCTTTCTGCCTCCTATATACTTCTTTGCAATTTACTTCTGAAGAGTATTATTTGAGCTACAACTGCGTTTTAATGTTCTCTTTGATGTTTTATTTGTGCAGGCAACTATAACTCTGGACAAAAGTGGATTTTTCCATCTGAAAAATCTTGGCAAATTTCCTATATCAGTGAATGACAAGGCTGTTGCCTCCGGACAGAGTCAGAGCCTTAGTTCCAGTTGTTTGATTGAGGTTTCTTCTTGTACATCTTTCTCAAGCAATAGCATTCACGCATGGTTGATACATCACCTAATCCATGTAGAATCTAGTCTTGGATCTGTGGAACCTTTGTCTATCAATGTAAATATCCGAAGCCTGCAGCAACCTTTTGGTTCAAGATTTAGTTTGTCTAAGAGCGCACCTTTTGCCCTAGAAACCAAAACATAACAGTCCTCCATTCAGTAGTCGTGCAACTGTGCAAGTGCAAGATGGGTTTCAATTTCACTCAATACCTTGATTTCTGCCATTCTTTCATTGCTACTGTTGTTTGGATATTGTTTTCGTTACTAGATGAAACAACTGAAATTTTGTTGTAGGTTCATTCGAACAAAGTTCATATTGGCATGCCATTTGTATGTTGTTATAAGTATGTAATAAATAGGATATATCTCTGTTTTTGCAGATGAGGGGCATCCCGTTGATATTTGAGATGAATCAAACTCGTGTGAATCAGTATCTGAACAACCAATCCCAGGAGGAGCATCTAAATTGAAGCATTAACGGTTGGTGGATTGGAAATTTGTCATCAGAAGGTGCTCAATTTTCCCCCCTGCACTTTCTGGATCTTTTCTTGTAAGCTAAGCTATGTTTCAGCCTGTTGTATGTATGACTAACTCCGGATATAGTAGGACAGTTTTGTTAGATTTAGAATGAAAGGGTTAGTAAAAATTAGTTGCAATGTCCCGCCATGCTGGTTTATCCGATCGTTCATGGAAATTTATTGCACAATGACGAGTAATATTTAGGAAGAGGTTCTAATTTGTTGTTTTTTTGAAAAACATGTCCACAATCTAAGCGTTTCGAGCGGAGTTCCATCTCTGCATCAAGAAATGCTCTTTTGGACGTCGATTTTTTACAAAAAGATAAAAATAATGGCGAAGGGGTAATGCTGTTTCATTTAGTGCAAGTCTAATCCATTTTTTCAGATATCTCTTCTGACATTGATGGGTTAGTATAAAGGTATCAAACCTTCCAGAAAGATTGATAACCAGGATATCATAAATTTCTGTTTAGTTATGTTGTATGATACAATTAGAAATTGGAATATTGAAGAAGCGAAGCAAACAATATGATTTTACATTGTATTTGGCCCTATATTTACATCTGCCATATAATTTTATTAGTAATTAATCTACGAGACTTGTGGCAAATTCAAAATATAATAACCCACCACCTCAATAGACACTCTATCTATCCTTTAAAAAAGAAAATACTGCTTATCTAAAAATTCCAGGCATCCAAACAAATTCGAGCCTTCGTCCATTAATAAAAAAACATATATATATATATATATTTATTATTAATCAATTGTGTCAAGAGTCATGTACCACATATTTTATGTTAATTAAATAAAATAGCATTTATTTTTTAAAATAAATTAAATAGCATATATTTTTTAAAAAAAAAACATAATTTAAATTTGTATAATTAATTAATTTTTAAACAAAATAGTAATTTAGTGTTATTCATTAATTTTTAAAAATTTACTGTATTGATAACATTAATCTTCATCATTTTCTCTATCCACTTTTAATTATCAGTGTCATGATTCATGAAGTTGAGTTAGGTAGCAGTCCATAACTGAATCCCACCTCACAAACATTAATACTAGAATAATAAAATACTAGCAAATACGTATGGTTATGGGTTCAACATTTACTAATTATACACAATTGAGCCTCTTCTAGATAGCGTTGGAGACGAAGATGGCAGCACCAGGATTTATAAAATTATCAATATTCAGGATAAAATATGAAATTTAAAAAAAAAAAAATTAGGACTAACTTAAAAAAGAAAAATTTGGTCTTGGGGCTAGTACCACCACTAGCCACCCCTATTTCCGTCATTATATATAGTTTAAAATAATTATTCCGCATTACTAGATACATTAATTAATTACATTTTTTAGTTTTAAATAAGTTTTTGTAAGGGTAGTATAGTTAACAAATAAGTCACTTGTTTTAGAAGGAAATGAACATACATACTGAAAATAGCAGTAAGGAACGAGGTGGAGATAGAAAGGTATTAAAAAAAAAGGGGCACTGCTCCAAAGGCAGAAGGAGAAATGGGCAACATAAATGAAACCCCATTTGCTGATATTTTTCTCTTTTTTTTTTTAGATCTGCAGGACCAAAATGCCTATTTTAATTGATTGATTGAGGCAACGATTGTCCCTCATTCCGGCCATCAATCACAATGCTTCTCTTCTCCCCGCTTGAGATAGTTCACCGGAAGTGAATTAAAAACATTTTGTTGATATGAAAACTTTTATTTCTCAAATATTTAGCTATCAAAGTAGGGAGTTCTCTAAGTTTGTTCAAAAAATAAAAATGCAAAATATCCACTAATACAACTCTACTCTTCTTCCTCAAAGTTTCTCCTATTCATTGCTATTTTTACCGACGGCTGCCCTCACTAATCTCTTTTTGTTTATTTTTCTGCAAATAATCTCATATTTATCAATGTTCTTTATAGATTTTTTTTTCAATTTTGATTATTAAAAAAGATTACATGCAGAGATATTTTAGTTTAGTTTTCAAAGTCAATTTTGAATTCGAATATTATCAATAAAATTTAGTGAAATACTCAAAGATTAAGCAGTTGAAGATTCAAATTAATATCAAATTATTTTAGTTTGTATGAATGAAATTTCATTTAATAGATAACTTCTTGTGTTTCTTTATAGTCAACGAAATAGTATTTTATTTTAATATATATATGCCAGTAGTATATAATTTTGCATTTTCCATATATAGTGAAGAGATGATACACCTTGCTTGCTCCCTAATTGCAAACAAACAAAAACAGTGGCTGAAAAGAAGGGCATGCTCTATTATTTATGACATTACTCTTTTCTTTTTCTTTATATAAATATCTAATGTCATTTTCACTTACCCTTATTCACTATTCTTTTCAACAAATATCTTCCATTTTTATTCATTATTTACTAATCCCACACATGCTAAAGGTAATATTAAACTTTTTTTCAAATTCTTAATATTATTTAAGTCAATCATCTTTTTTTTCTTTGTTATTATAAGTTTTAATCTTGATAGTAAATATATTACAATTATTCATCATTCTTTATGTAAAGCTAAAACTAAAATGAAAAGGAAATCAATTTGTAACGATTTTCATATTCTAAATCGGATATTCATATCGAGTAAGGATATAAATGGTGTATTATTTTATAAAAATTATAAATTTATTTTCGATAATAAATAAGTATTGTCGAATACTTAATTGTCTTTTTCTGACATTTCGTTGTAAAGTATTCTTTGATAAAAAATAATAGCACAAAATTATTAATTAATTAATTATATTGTGATTGAAAATTAGAGATCCGCATAACATCATTATTAACAACAAGTTATTTATACTAACATAATAAAATATTTTCATTAATTTTTTAGTTAATTCCATTTGTGATCATTATTTGGATATTCCAAGTCATTGACCCATGATGACCTTAATGTAATTATTTGAAGATTTTCGTTTGCTAGCCAAAAAGAAAGATCTATAAGCTAGTGCAAAAAGGTAGAAATATATACACAATTTATATATATATATATATATATATATATATATATATATATATACATATGAGTCCAATAATGCATTTATGAGGTTGGTATGGTACACGGTGTCACAATATTCTTTCATTTTTATTCACCTAAACAAAAACTATACATTCCATTTTTATTTTTTGAGGAAACTTTGATAATTTGAATTTCCAATGGAAAAGTTTTAGAGGAGTCCCTATTCTCCAAATTACCCTCATCACTTTGCATTCATTTATTCGCATTCGCATTCGCATTCGAGATAAACGCTACTATAGCATTTTAACAGGTAATGTAAGAAAGGGAGATTCTAATTCTATGATGGATTTGATTCTAATCACAATACTCCACACTTTAAACTTTTTATTTCATAAAATAATATATCTTTTTCAAAATTAATGAAATAGCATTTTTTTACTTTTTTCTTATAATTTTTATTTTTATTTTTAGTATTATTAATTTATTTTAATTAATTAACTAAAAACTGAATACAAATCAACATATATTAATATCCGTCAATATAATTTATTTGTCAAATTTTATCACTAGATATCAATATAAATCAGTATTTATCGATATATTAATTATGTTAAAAAATATTGAATAATGTTTACTGATATTATTTTGAAAAAATTTTAAATTATATTGATAAATGATAATTTTTAATTTTTCGGTGAAAGTCATAGGAAATCACTCAATTGTGCGGCCATAATTTTTCCAAACATCTAGTAAAATTTGAAACAATTTTAAATTATATTGACATATATTAATTTTATATTGAATTTTTAATTTTTAGTTAATTAATTAAAATAAATAATATTTTTAAACAAAGAAAGTAATCTTAAAATTTTTTAAAAAATCTATAGTCTTATTATTCATAAAAATACTATTTCACTAAATATTAAACATAATATTACTTATCAAATAAAAAATCAAAATCTTTTATTATACAAATATCCTAACATTATTCTCTCTCATCTTAGCTAAAGGATGTGATTATTGTAGTCAATTTTTTACTACTATTATAAAGTTATGATTCTATAATTTTTTTTAAAAAAATATAGATATTAGTATTCTTTGAAAGGAATATTTTTATAGTAATTTTAATTAAGGTGTTTAGTATAGTACTGCCAAATGAAAAGTTAATATTACTCTTATAAGAAATATAGAAGTAATTATTAATAGAATAATATAAATTTATTAAACTAATATATATATATATATATATATATATATATATATATATATATATATATATATATATATATATATATATAAAAAACAGGTGTGTG